>JAHHZJ010009174.1:0-24879 GCA_021437245.1 Aegilops speltoides
CATCTCGAAGAAAGCGCACCGGTTGGAAAAGGATTAACATGACAACCTCAATGATCAAAAAGGATTAGTATTCACATAGCAATATGAGAACACCGTTTAGGAAAAGTATGGATTCAACATTTGACTTGAAGCAACTCGAATACCACAAATAAAACAAAACAAAGTTTGGCTTGCGAGAATAAGCGGAACAAACATATGATAGAGATTTACCCAATCCCATATCATGCATCATCGAAAAAGATATTCTAGGAGCTACTTGAATTCCCACCTATGAAACTCCGAAACTTTACGGTTATGCAATCTGGTGTTGGGGATCTGAGGAAGCAATATATCTCACCCAAACTAACAATCCCTACATCCATTGTATCCATCCGTCAACACATAACCAAGAAACCTTGAAATCGTGTACCTCAACCTTGAAAAGCAACGTTATCTGAGTCATGGCAATACTCCGTACTCACCTCGATCTTTGGGTTAGCGGGGTTATCTCACCAACAAGCTGCATAAAAGAGATTTTCGATGTCGGTACTAAACTCGGGTATTCGAACTGCACGATAAAATTATGGCGACAACACCTCGAGCTCAACTCCGGGACACTTCCACTAAACCCCTGACGGAGGCACCAAGACAATGTTCTCATCATAAAACCATCGGACGATTCCAAGATACCAGCGTGACCCTAAAATTTTTTTAGTGAAATTTGAGAGAGGAAAGTCAAAACTCTCGTCGGAGACCTCACAGGCAGACGAAGGGTGAGGATTAAAAAATTCCTAACTCTCGATATATATAATCCTAAATGACTCAAAGCATTTTCTAGACACAACTCGGCGCTAAAAGCGATCAAGCGGTGGGGCTCCTAAGGTCGGGAAGGCTCGATACCAACTTAGCGCCCTCGATCTGCTATATCTCCCGTGTCGAAGCATGACTTGGAGGCATAACGCATTGAAAGCAATGTCATAAGTGAGGTAATCTTCACACAACCCATGTAATACATAAGGAAAGAGATACATAGTTGGCTTACACTGCCACTTCACACAATTACATGAATAAAGCATTACATCATCCGAGATACAATCAAGGTCCGACTACGGAACCAAAATAAAAAAGAACCCCAAATCGACAAAGGTCCCGATCGACCCTAAGCTGGGCTCCACTCTTGATCAACTAGAGCGAAACAACACAAAGGCAAGATCTCCATCGAGCTCCTCCTTGAGCTTAGTTCGTCACGCTTTCGATAACATAGGCACATGCAAACTGGTTTTGGAAGTATCTGGTGAGCCACGAGGACTCAGCAATCCCATTACCATGGGTTTCAAGACTAGCAAAGCTTAATGGGGAAGGAAGGGGTAAAGTGGTGAGGTTGCGGCGACTAAGCAAGTATGGTGGCTAACATACACAAAGAAAAGGCGAAGAGAACAAAGGAATGGTCGTCAACTAGCAATGATCAAGAGGTGATCACGAACACCTACTTCGTCAAACATAACCCGAAACCGTGTTCACTTCCGGACTCCGCAGAAGAGACCATCACGCAACACACGGTTGATGCGTTTTAATTCGGATCAAGTGTCAAGTTATCTACAACGGACATTAACAAATTCCCATCGCCACATAACGCAGACGCGGCTCTCGAAAGTTTATACCTGCGGGGTGTCCCAACAGCCCATGACAAGCTCTCGTGATCATCGAAGGAATAGACCTTCACCGAGACACTCCGATCAGACTTGGTATCCGGTACATCAAGACATTTCGACAATGGTAAAACAAGACCAGCAAGACCTCGGCATGCCGACATCCGATAGTAGCAGCGTATATCTCGTCTCGAGCCACGGCCGGATGAGCAATCCGTACAACTAAACCAGGACCTCAAGTTTCCACGGTGACGCAAGGGCTCTAGTTTGGACCAACACTTAGACAAGCATTGGCTCGGGGGCTGAAATAAATATGACCCTTGGGTTAATTACTCCCAAGGAAAAGTAGGTGGTGGTGAGGCAAATGATAAAAGGCAAAGTTGGGCCTTCTTTGGAGGAGTTTATTCAAAGCGAAGCTGTCAAGGGGTCCCATAAATCACCCGACCAGCGTAAGGAGCATAAAATCCGGGAACATAACACGGTATAGCAGAAACTAGAGGCGGCAAGAGTGGAACAAAACACAGGCATAAGGCCAAGCCTTCCACCCTTTACCAAATATATAGATGCATTAATAATATAAGAGATATTGTGATATCCCAACAAAACCACATCCACCATGGAGAAATCTTCAACTTCCGCAACAGCATATAAGAGGGCTGAAAAGCGGGGACATAGCCAAACAATGGTTTGCTAGGAATGGTGTCAAAGGTTAGAGGTTCATGGCAATTTGGGATGGCTTGATAAGCAATTAATAGGTAGCCGACATAGCGATAGAACGAAGCAACTAGCATAGAAATGATAGTAGTGAGATCGAGGTAGCGGTCATCTTGCATTGAAATCCCATGAAGTTAGAAGAACGAGTCCATGAAGAAGATGAGCGGATGAAGCCAACCAACCGTGACGACGAATCCTCCAGATCGAGCAGCGGAACTAACAAGAAGAAGCACACAACATAGGTAAACACACCACACATGAACAAGGCATGATGCACAACAAGCATGATGCATGACCAAGCTACATGAAGCTACTCATGGCAAGAGATGATGCAAACAAGAACAACACATCAAGACAAGTTTAAATGAGGCGGGAACAACATATAACAATTACGGTAAGTCCTCATATGCATATTTCGAAATTGGTCCAGAACTGGATAAACCTTATGTTCAAGTTGTTAAACAGCAAGTTAAGATGCACCAAGATGATCTACAGAAATTCTAGTCAAGTTACATATAAAGTTCATTAAATTAGACTACGGGCTAGAAGATATGAGCAAAACAAGTTAAGCATGGCATTGATGCAAAATGCACCCAAACATCAAGCAAACACCTCAAAACAAGGATGCAACATGATAATATGAAGCTACATGCAAAAACACTAAGTTTCATATAGAGCACACTCAAAAGCGAACAGCGGTAGCAACAAATACACTCTATACAAGTCATAGCAACAATCATGTCATAACACAACTAGGCATCTTCAAGCATCAATACATCATGCTACAGCAACCCCAACATAATAACAAAAGGCATGGGCATGAAGTAGCAGGTAAAAGCATAACAAAACATGGAGATATTGCAAGTAATAACAGTTTAGGACTTTAGCAGAAATAACATCGAGTTGCAATGTTGAGAGCTATCAAACAACATATTACATGGAACTTATCATGGCAAACAAAGGCATTGCATGAATCTACTAATTGCATATATCAAATTACCCTTACTGACCATGAGCCAAAAAGGATCAGAAAATATGATGGCACCCATGTATAGATGGCAAGTTATATTACAGATTTATACATGGCGAGAACAACAATAAGTAGGCATGTTAGTGAGCTTGAACCACTCACCACAGAGCAATACATGGCATGGCAAGGCAACCAACAGTAAGAAGACATGTTTATGAAGCTAAGCATGGCAAGAGCAAGTTCATAGGGTGCATGGATCACTAGGAAAACACATGGGAACAAGTGAACTTAATGTAAACAGGCTGACAACAACATTTTCAAGCAACTTTGGAGCAAGATAACATGTTCCAGCAGGCTATAATTGCAACCAAGGGCATGAATGGATAGAGCATGACATGTAGATCAAAACATGTTTATAGAGCATCTCAGTTATGCATAGAATGATTAGTAGAAGCATGTTAACATGGCATCAAAATATATGAGAATCTGTCGGGAAAAGCATTGACAAAACTACCCTACTTAACAAGCTTGATACACTCAGCACACAACTCACAAAAATACATGGTTGACACCCCTGGAAAGATGGCATGGCATAGTTCAACATTCATGTAGACATCAACCCCAAAGGATGCACACATAAATCATGGCAAAAATGATAAAACAACAAGTTATAACAGTTTCAGCAGGTTAACATCAACATGCACTCTTCCAACAGCATTTCGGGCATCAAGATGAACTCAAATGAAAATGATGCAATGGAATGAAATGATGTACTCGTTGAGACGAACAATTTGACATATTATCGCATAAAACAAAGCTACGGTGCAGAGATGTGATGGCATGAACATGACATGAAAATTACAAAAAGCTGGGGACTTAGTGGTTTTCACCTCAAGCAGACGGGGATATCCGGGGCGGAGGATCCGGGGGCGGGCTGGCGTTTGGTTCCGGGGTTGGTGGATCTGATCAACCCGGCCGGATCTTAGACGGGAGCTGCCGTGGCGAGTGAACTCGCTTGCCTTGAAGCGAGGAAGCGAGCGAGGCGGTCTCCGATGCCGGATCAGCGAGCCTTGAGGCGCCGCGGCTCACGCCGGCTGAGCAGCGGCAAGCGAACTGCTCTGGCGGAGCCCGGCGACATGGCGAAATGTGAGCAGCGCGATGGCAACAGCGGCAGAGAAGGAGCGAAGCGACAAGGCGCAGCGGAAGCGCGTGGCGGCGCTTCGTCAGCGGCAGATGGCAGCTCCAGCAGAGAAGCGAGCAGCGAAGCGGCAGCGCGGTGTCTTGGCGGCAGCACGCCAGCGCTGAGGCAGGCGCGGCAACCTCGGACTCGGTGGCCCAGCGGTGGGAGGTGGCGGCGGCAAGTGGGCGAGCGAGCGGCAGCGAGCGGCGAGCCATCTTGGCAGCAGGAAAAAGGCGTGGCGCGGAGGGCAGCGCGCCGGCAGCGACGGCGCGAACGCAGCGAAGCGGCGGCTGCGGGCTCGTCCGGGCCCGATGGGCTCGGGCGGGCTGGCGATAAGACTTGGCGACCTGGCGGCCTGTGTGGAAAACGGTGGCGCAAGCGACGTGGCGCCGCCGATTAGCTCTGGGCGGCGGCGTGTCCGTGAGGTTGGACATGTCCGGTGGCGGAGCGATTTGATCTAGGGTTTGCAAGATTTGAGGGAGCTAATTTATAGGTAGAGGAGCTAGGAGAGTCCAAATGAGGAGCGGTTTTGGCCCGCGATCGTGATCGACACCGAAAGCATGGAGGGAGTTTGCTGGGTTTTGGGCCACTTTGGAAGGGTGTTGGGCTAAAACAAAAGAGGGCTTCGGTTACCGGTTACAGTTGGAGTATCAAACGACCTCAAATGGCGAGAAACTTGACGGCGGTCTACGGTGCTATACCAAGGCGCTTGGAAAACCTCGGGCCATTCGAGAACGTTTAACACCCTCTAGCGAGAGAGAAGAAGGGCGCGGAGGACATAGGAGTCTTGGGATTGCAAAAGCAGACAGCGGAGAAAATGCTCGGATGCATGAGGCGAACATGTATGCAAAATGAAATGCACATGATGACATGATAAAATGCAAATGATGACATGGCAAAGTGCAACACATAAACAAATGACATAGCAATGGCGAATAAGCTGGCGGACACTGGCGCGTCGGATCGGGCGTTACAATCCCCAAGCTTAGACACTTGAGTCTCTGGAATATTTACTTGGGGTGCCTCAGGCATCCCCAAGCTTTAGCTCTTGCCTCTCTTCCTTTTCCTCATATCGAGACCTCCTCGATTAGACACTTCATCCACGAAACTTCACGAAAACTTCGGTAAGATCCGTTAGTATAATAAAGCAAATCACCACTCTAAGTACCGTTGCAAACCAATTCATATTTTGTTTTTGCATTGTGTCTACTGTAATATAACTTTTCATGGCTTAATGCTGATATAAATTGATAGATTCATCAAAACAAGCAAACTATGCATCAAAAACAGAATCTGTCAAAACAGAATAGTCTGTAGAAATCTGAACATTAAGCGTGCTTCTAGTACCATAAAAATTCTACCAAAATTAGGACAAAAAAAATAATTTGTATATCAAGACAGTGCAAAAAGAATCAGAACCATTTAGCGTTCGGTAAAAATGTAAAATCGCCTTTTCAGCCAAAGTTTACATCCTGCACCGTACAAACCAACAAGCATTGTAAACATCCTAAAGGCAAACCTTGGCACATTATTTTTATAATACAATGGAATTGTACAAGGGGATAATTATTTTTGTTGAAAAGTTTCTGTAATTAAGATTCACAAAGTTTCCGTGAGCATGAACAAAGTTCAAGGCTAGCTCCCACTTCAACAATGCTTGTCTCTCTCACTTTCACTTTCCTTTTTGAAAAGTTTTTAGGTTCCCCTCTTTATTTTTTTGTTTTTAGACTATATGGAAGCACTCAACAGAAATAAATGACTCTCTAAAATTTCCGGGTTGTCTCCTTGGTAGTGCTTTCTTTAAATCCATTAAGCTAGGCATTTAGTGCTCAAGTAATGGATCCACCCGGATCCCAATGTATATCAAAGCCAATTTTAATTAACAATGATTTGTAATTTAGTAGTGAGCACAAAGTAACATATATCAAGCAATGGCAAGTCTAAATCTCTTCCTATGCATCGGCATGTCATAAAAGAACAATTCATGCACACCAAGTAAAGGCCAATGCATAGTATAAGCGGTTTCTTGCAATTCTATTGTGTTGAAAACATAAAAGAGGCGGAGATGTAGTTCCTCTCTCATAGCAGCAAGCACATGCATATTATATTCATCAAAATCATCATGTGTAGTAGTAAAAGGCAACCCATCAATATAATCCCTAATAAGCACAAACTTCTCTGATATAGTGTAGTTTGGAGAATTCAAAAAGATAATGGGACTATCATGCGTGGGTGCAATAGCAACAATTTCATGTTTAACATAAGGAACTATAGCAAGTTCATCTCCATAAGCATAATTAATATTGGCATCTTGGCCACAAGCATAGCAAGCATCATCAAAAAGGGATATTTCAAGAGAATCAACAGGATCATAGCAATCATCATAGCAATCATTCTTGGTAGGAACGAAGGGGAATTAAACAATGTATGAGTTGAAGAGTTACTCTCATTAGAAGGTGGGCACGGGTGATCAATCCGCTCTTCCTCCTTTTGTTCTTCGCTCTCCTCATCATCTTTTTCATCCAATGAGCTCACAGTTTCATCAATTTCTTCTTCCATAGCTTCACGCAAAATATTAGTCTCTTCTCGGACGGTGGAGAATTTCTCAATATATAGTTTAACATAGGCATTAGAAGCATAATTATCATAACAATATTCAAGTATGGCAAAATTTTCAGATTTGTAGAGAGTAGCATCATACTTTTCAATCAAAGAAGCAATTTGAAGCACCCTTAAAAGAAACAAATTCTTCAATTTGTTGAACATCATAAGTAATTATAAACACCCTTAGCATATGAAGATCGATTCCATTATCAATAAACTCACATTGGTAGGGAAGGTGTTTCTTAGGGTTTCGAGAACAACAAGTAATATCATATATTTCACATAAATTCCAAGCATAGCATTGCAAATGATGAATTTGATCGATAAAAGTTTCCCTTTTTCAGATATATGGTGTACGCACATAACAAGCATGCTCATCTAAAGATTTGCCCTCAACTAAGCTAGTTGGGGTTTCAACCGACACAAAGGGATCGAAGATGATCCAAGTAAAAAGCTTGAGGAGTGTGATAGATTTTGAGTGGTTCTTCAACCATTGGTTCAGTAGGTACAACTATTTTTTTGGTATTTTGCATTTCCTACCCATAACTAAAGATAGAAAACAACTAAGAACAGCAAATAAAAATTACTTAGTGATAAAGCAAACAAGCACACCGATAATATTCACCCCGCTATGACTCCGACAGCGGTGCGGAAAAAGGTCTTGATGACCCAGAAGTATACTGGGATAGTTGTAGCCTCTTTCGATAAGTAAAGTGTCAAACCAGAGGAGCTAAAGGTAGAACAAATACTCTCTCAAGTCCTATCGACCCTGATCGACTCTCGCACTTTTGCGTTCACTTTACCTAGAACAAGTATGAAACTAGAAGTACTTTGTAGGTGTGATAGGATAGGTTTGCAAGATAATAAAAACACGTAAATAAAAAGTAGGGCTGTTTAGATAAAAAGCAACTATTAGTAGAGTTTTTGTCACGAGAAAGTTATTCAAGGCAATCGATAACTAGACCGATAATCACTATTGCAATTTTATTTGAGGAGAGGCATAAGCTAACTTACTTTCTCTTCTTGGATCATATGCACTTATGATTGGAACTCTAGCAAGCATCGCAACTACTAAAGATCATTAAGGTAAAACCCAACCATAGCATTAAAGTATCAAGTCCCCATACTAAACAACCTACTTACTAGGTTACGTGTTACATTCACTCCATACACCTACCATAAGCAAATCATAAACATATTGCAAACACTACAGAGAATCCCTCACGCTTAGCGACATGGAGACACCATAGGACAGCACCAATAATAAAACATGCAACTCAAACCAATCACGATCATCAATTAACCCATAGGACAAAGCGGATCTACTCAAACATCATAAGATAGCCATACATCATTGGGAAATAATATATAGCGTTGAGCACCATGTTTAAGTAGAGATTACAGCGGGTAGAGAGAGTTACACGCTGCATAGAGGGAGGAGTTGGTGATGAAGGGTGAAGTTGTTGGTGAAGATCGGTGATGATGATGGCCCGCGGAGTTCGCGCCACCGGAAGCAAGGGGAAAGCCCTCTTCTTCTTCTTCCTTGACCTTCTCCTAGATGGGAGAAGCCCATGGCGTGGGAGGGGCGCCGCCACCAATATTGGATCTATCTCTCTGCCTCTCTGTTTGGCGTTCTAGATTCGCCCTTCACCGTTTCTTTTATATCAGGAGATCCATAACTCCGATTGTGGTGAATCTTTCACCCAGATTTTCTCATAAAATTAGCTTTCTTGCGGCAAAGAAGAGCATCAACCGCCTTCTGAGGGGCCGGGAGGGTGGGGGCGTGGCCACAGGTTGGCGTGGGCCCTGTCTCATGGACACCTCGGGTACCGTCTCGCGTTGATTTTACTTCCCAAAATCACAAATATTCCAAAATAATTCTTCGTCGTTTTATCCCGTTTGGAATCCGTTTGATATGGGGTTTCGTGAAACATAAAACATGCAATAGGCGAGGCGGCCTTGAGCCTTTGGATCAATATGTTAGTCCTAAAAATAGTATAAAAAGTTGCCAAAAGTATATGAAAGTTGAATAATATTGGCATGGAACAATCAAAAATTATAGATCTGACGGAGCGTATCATATACAATAGCTAGAGTGGCGGCGCTCTTTGCTCTTGTTGTGTCGGCGTAGGCGTGCTGATGCATGCAAAATGGTAGTTGTTTACAGCGCACCGTTGTTTCGAGGAATTATTTACTGCAGCGATCGTTGTTGCAGGAATTATTTCTGCAATCTCAAATTTTTGCAACATGGTAGTTGTTTACGCACACGATCGTTGTTTGAAATTGTTTTTGCAGCGGATCTTATTTGAATTGTTTCTACTGCGACCGTTGTTTACCAGCTGGTTTGTTGTTTGAGGAATTAATGTGTCGGGAAGGCGGCAGCGTCGAGAGTTAGATCGAGCGGCTCTGGCGTGGAGATCGGCGATTTGTCGAGGTGGTGGATGTTTACTAGACATCTGCCGTCGGACTGTCTGACTCCTTTAACACATGCAAAGGTAAGATTTACATTCTAGTTATGCAACTTATGGCCGTTGCCTTGTTCTCTGTGCATAGTGCATAGGAATAGGAAAAGGAGGCTTAAGGGAAAGGTGAAGGAAATATGCCTAGAGGCAATAACAAATTTATTATTTATTTCCTTATTTCATGATAAATGTTTATTATTCATGCTAGAATTTTATTAACGAAAATTTAGTACATGTGTGAATACATAGACAACACATATTGTCCCTAGTATGCCTCGACTTGACTAGCTCGTTAATCAAAGATGGTTATGTTTCCTAACTATAGACATGTGTTGTCATTTGATGAGCAGGATCACATCATTAGGAGAATGGTGTGATGGACATGACCCATCCGTTAGCTTAGCATTATGATTGTTATCGTTTCATTGCTCTTTGCTTTCTTCATGACTTGTACAAGTTCCTCGGACTATGAGATTATGCAACTCCGAATACCATAGGAACACTTTGTATGCTACCAGCGTCACAACATAAAGGGTGATTATAAAGGTGCTCTCGGTGTCTCGAAAGGTGTTTGTTGGGTTGGCATAGATCGAGATTAGGTTTGTCACTCGTGTTTGGAGAGGTATCTCTGGGCCCTCTCGGTAATACTCGTCACTATAAGCCTTGCAAGCATTGGAACTAATGATTTAGTTGCGGGATGAAGTATTCGGAGCAGTAAAGAGACTTGCGATGCTGAGATTGAACTAGGTATGATGATCTTGGATCGAATCTCGGGCAAGTAACATATTGATGGCAAAGGAACAACGTATGTTGTTATGCGGTTTGACCGATAAAGATCTTAAGTAGAATATGTAGGAACCAATATGAGCATCCGAGGTTCGCTATTGGTTATGGATGGATATGAATCTCGGTCATGTCTACATAGTTCTCGAACCCGTAGGGTCCCTTGCATTAACGTTCAATGCGATTGGTATTATGAGTTTATGTGATTTGATGTACGAAGGTTGTTGGACTCCGAGATGAGATCACGGACATGACGAGAGTCTTGAAATGGTCGATACATAAAGATTGATATATTGGAAGACTATATTCGGACACGGAATGGTTCGAGTGTATCGGTATTTTCGAGTCAGGGAGGTTACGGAACCCCGGAAGTTAATGGGCCTCATGGGCCAAGTGGTGGAAGAGAGGAGGCAGGCCAGGTGTGGCATTCCCCCAAGCCCAACCCGAATTGGACTAAGGGCGACCCCCTTTCCTTCTCTCCTCCCCTCCTTCCCCTTATCCTTGTTGGAATAGGAAAGGGGCGATTCTACTAGGTAGGATTGCCCCCATGGCGCCTCCTCCTGGCCGACCTCCTCCTCCTCCCTCCTTGATATCTGGGGATGGGGGCACCCATAGACACACAAGTTGATCTTTAGCGTGTGCGGTGCCCCCTCCAGTTTTCCGGCTTAGGTTGAAGGAAATATGCCCTAGAGGCAATAATAAAGTTATTATTTATTTCCTTATTTCATGATAAATGTTTATCATTCATGCTAGAATTGTATTAACAGGAAACATGATACATGTGTGAATGCATAGACAAAACAACATGTCACTAGTATGCCTCTACTAGACTAGCTTGTTAATCAAAGATGGTTATGTTTCCTAACCATGAACAAAGAGTTGTTATTTGATTAACAAGGTCACATCATTAGTAGAATGATCGATTGACATGACCCATTCCATTAGCTTAGCACCACGATCGTTTAGTATGTTGCTCTGCTTTTATCCATGACTTATACATGTTCTGTAACTATGAGATTATGCAACTCCGTTTACGGAGGAACACTTTGGGTGCTACCAAGCGTCTGGCGTGCTGGGTGATTATAAAAAGTACTACAGGTGTCTCCAAAGGCAGATGTTGGGTTGGCGTATTTGAGATTAGGTTTTGTCACTCCGATTGTCGGAGAGGTATCTCTGGGCCCTCTCGGTAATGCACATCTTTGAAGCCTTGCAAGCACTACAACTAATGAGTTAGTTGTGAGATGATGTATTCGGAGCGAGTAAAGAGACTTGCGATAGCGAGATTGAACTAGGTATTGGATCAAGCGATCGAATCTCGGGCAAGTAACATACCGATGACAAAGGGAACAACGTATGTTGTTATGCGATCGACCGATAAAGATCTTCGTAGAATATGTAGGAACCAATATGGGCATCCAGGTCCGCTGTTGGTTATTGACCGTGAATAGTTCTAGGTCATGTCTACATTGTTCTCGAACCGTAGAGGTCCATGCGCAAGGTTTCGATGGCGGTTATTATGAGTTTATGTATTTTGATGTACCGAAGAAGTTGAGTCCGGATGTGATCACGGACATGGCGAGGAGTCTCGAAATGGTCGAGACATAAAGATTGATATATTGGAAGCCTATGTTTGGAGTTGGAATGGTTCGGGTGAAAGCAGAATTCTGAGATGCTTAGGAGGTTCGGAACCCGGGAGGTAAATGGGCCTTAGTGGGCCTCGAGGGAAGAGGAGGGCGGCCAGGGGTGGTGGCGCGCCCTCCCCTAGTCCGAATAGGACAAGGAGAGGGGCCCCCTCTCTCTCTTTCCCCCTGGGAATCCTATTCCAACTAGGATTGGGGAGTCCTACTCGGTGGGAGTAGGACTCCTCAGCAGCGCCTCCTCTTGGCGGCGGCCTCCCCCTCCCTCCTTTATATCACAGGGCAGGGGGCACCCTAGACACACAAGTTTGATCTACGGATCGTTCCTTAGCCGTGTCGGTGCCCCCTCCACCATATTCCACCTCGGTCATACTCGTCATGAAGCTTAAGCGAAGCCTGCTTGAGTGAAACATCAAGATCGTCCTGCCGTCGTCTTGTGGAACTCTCCCTCGACACTCGGCTGGATCGGATCTGAGGGCGTCATCGAGCTGTCGTGTGTCAAGAACTGAGGCGTCGAATGCTGGCGCCGGGATCGGTCGGATCGCGAGGAAGCGTCTGACTACTTCCTCTCGTTGTGATCGCTTCGCCGGGTCTACTGAGGGCGTAGACAACACTCTCCCCTCTCGTTGCTATACATCACCATGATCTTGCGTGTGCGTGGGAAATTTTTGAAATTACTCGTTCCCCAGCAGTGGCATCGAGCCTAGGTTTTTATGGTTTGATGTTTTGCGAGTAGAACACAAGTGAGTTGTGGGCGATACAAGTCATACTACCTACCAGCATGTCATACTTTGGTTCAGCGGTATTGTGAGATGAAGCGGCCCGGACCGACATTACAGCGTGCGCTTCTGAGACTGGTTTCACCGCTCGAGCACTTTCGTTGCTTAAAGGTGGTGGTGGGTGCTGTCTCTCTCACTTTAGTTGACCGAGTGTGGCTCGCCCGGTCCTTGAGAAGGTTAAAAGCGGAGTCTATTTGTGAAATATCGTTGTGGTTTTGATCGTGGGTGAGACTGGTTCTTGCTTAAGCCCGTAGCAGCAACACGTAAAATTTGCAACAACAAAGTAGAGGGCGTCTAACTTGTTTTTGCGGGGCATGTTGTGATGTGATATGGTCAAGGCGTGATGCTATATTTTATTGTATGAGATGATCATGTTTTGTAACGAAGTTATCGACAGCTGGCGGGAGCCATATGGTTGTCGCTTTATTGTATGCAATGCAATGCAGCCTGTAATGCTTTACTTTATCACTAAGCGGTAGCGATAATCGTAGAAGCATAAGTTTGGCGAGGCGACAACGATGCTCGATGGAGATCAAGGTGTCGCGGCGGTGGCGATGGTGATCATGGTGGTGCTGCAAGATGGAGATCATGAAGCACAAGATGATGATGACCATATCATATCACTTATATTGATTTGCATGTGATGTTTATCCTTTTATGCATCTTATCTTGCTTTGATTGGCGGTAGCATTATAAGATGATCTCTCACTAAATTATCAAAGTGTTCTCCCGGTATGCACCGTTGCCAAAGTTAAATCGTGCCCGGACACCGCGTGATGATCGGGTGTGATAAGCTCTCGTCCATCTAGCGGGTGCAAGCCAGTTTTGCACGCAGAATACTCGGGTTATACTTGCGAGCCTAGCATATGCGAGATATGGCCTCGGAACACGGAGACCGAAAGGTCGGCGTGAATCATATAGTAGATATGATCAACATAAGATGTTCACCATTGAAAACTACTCCATTTCACGTGATGATCGGTTATGGTTTAGTTGATTTGGATCACGTGATCACTTAGATGACTAGAGATGTTTTTCTAAGTGGGAGTTCTTAAGTAATATGATTAATTGAACTTAAATTTATCATGAACTTAGTACTGATAGTATCTTGCTTGTTTATGTTTGATTGTAGATAGATGGCTCGTCTTTGTTGTTCCGTTGAATTTTAATCGTTCCTTGAAAGCAAAGTTGAAAGATGATGGTAGCAATTACGGATTGGGTCCGTAACTTGAGATTATCCTCATTGCTGCCGAGAAGAGTTCGTCTGGATGCACCGCTGGGTGCGAACTTCTTCTTTGATGCTGGCGCGGATGTTATGAGCGTCTGGCGAGCAAAAGTGATGACTACTCTATAGTTCGATGTGCCATGCTACGGCTTAGAACCGGGACTTCAACGGCGTTTTGAGCGTCATGGAGCATATGAGATGTTCGGGAGTTGAAGTTAATATTCAACAGAATGCGGATTGAGAGATATGAAGTCTCAATAAGTTCTATAGCTGCAAGATGGAGGAGAATAGTTACATTAGTGAGCATATACTCGAATATGCAGGTACTACAATCACTTGACACAATTGGGAGTTAATCTTCGGATGATTGTGTCATTGTGAAATTCTTCAATCACTGCCACCAAGCTACAAAGGCCGTGATGAACTATAATATGCAAGGGTTAGTAAAGACTATACGAGCTCTTACATGATGCTAAAGGCTGCGGAGGTAGAAATCAGAAGGAGCATCAAGTGTTGATGGTCAATAAGACCACTAGTTTCAAGAAGAAAGGCAAAGGGAAGAAGAAGGGAACTTCAAGAAGAACAGCAAGCAAGTTCTTTGCTCGGGAGAAAAACCCAAGTCGGACCTAAACTGGCGAGTGCTTCTCTAAGCGGTAGTCCTTTGAGCGGAACTGCCCCAAGTATTTGGCGGATAAGAAGGATGGCAAGGTGAACAAAGGTATATGTGATATACATGTTATTGATGTGTACCTTACTAGAGCTCATGATAGCTTTGGGTATTTGATCTTGGTTACATTGCTAATATTTGCAACTCGAAGCAGGGACTCTGGATTAGCGAACAACGGCAAAGGGCGAGGTGACGATCTGGCGTGGGAAATGGTTCCAAAGTCGATGTGATCGCGGTCGTACGCTACCTCTACATCTACCTTGGGATTAGTTTTAGACCTAAATAATTGTTATTTGGTGCTGCGTTGAGCATGAACATTATATCTGGATCTTGTTTGATGCGAGGCGGTTATTCATTTAAATCGAGAGAATAATGGTTGTTCTATTTATATGAGTAATATCTTTTATGGTCATGCACCCTTGAGAGTGGTCTATTTTGATGAATCTCGATAGTAGTGATACACATATTCATAATGTTGAAACCAAAAGATCAGAGTTGATAATGATAGTGCAACTTATTTGTGCCTTGCCGTTTAGGTCATATCGATGTAAAGCGCATGAAGAAACTCCATCTTGATGGACTTTTGGAGTCACTTGATTATGAATCACTTGGCACTTGCGAACCGTGCCTCATGGGCAAGATGACTAGAACCCGTTCTCGGTACTATGGGAAAGCAACAGATTTGTTGGAAATCATACATCTGAGATGTATGTGGTCCGATGAATGTTGAGGCTCGTGGCGGATATCGTTATTTTCTCACCTTCACGGATGACTTAAGCGGATATGGGTATATCTACTTAATGAAACATAAGTCTGAAACATTTGAAAAGTTCAAAAGAATTTGAGTGAAGTTGAAAATCATCGTAACAAGAAAATTAAGTTTCTCTGATCGATCGTGGAGGTGAATATTTGAGTTCTGAGTTTGGTCTACATTTGAAACAATGCGGAATAGTTTAGCAACTCCATACCGGAACACCACAGCGTAATGGTGTGTCGAGCGTCGTGTCGTACTTTACTAGATATGGTGCGATCTATGATGTCTCTTCTGATTACCGCTATCGTTTTGGGGTTATGCTCTAGAGGCGGCCGCATTCACCTGAATAGAACACCGTCGAAATCCGTTGAGGCGACACCTTATGAACTATGGTTTGGCAAGAAACCAAAGTTGTCGTTTCTTAAAGTTTGGGGATGCGATGCTTATGTGAAAAAGCTTCAACTGATAAGCTCGAACCCAAATCGAATGTGTCTTCATAGGATACCCAAAGGAGGCGTTGGGTACACCTTCTATCACAGATCCGAAGGCAAGACATTCGTTGCTAAGAATGGATCCTTTCTAGAGAAGAGTTTCTCTCGAAAGAAGTGAGTGGGAGGAAAGTGGAACTTGATGAGGTAATAGTACCTTCTCCCTTACTTGAAAGTAGTTAAATCGCGAAACGGTTTACGAGACATCTACACCAAGTAGTGAGGAAGTTGATGATGTTGATCATGAAACTTGAGATCAAGTTACTCAGAACCTCGTAGATCAACGAGTAAGATCCGCACCGAGTGAATGCGGTAATCCATTACGGAAGTCATGCTACTAGATCATGATGAACCTCGAACTATGAAGAAGCGATGGTGAGCCCAGATTCCATAAAATGGCTTGAGGCCATGAAATGCGAGATGGGATCCATGTATGAAAACAAAGTATGGACTTTGGTTGACTTGCGAGGTAGGCAAGCAATAGAAAACAAGTGGATCTTCAAGAAGAAGAGTAGGCTGGCGGTAATATTCTTGTCTATAAAGCTCGACTTATGCAAAAGGTTTCGACAAGTTCAAGGGATTGACTACGATGAGACCTTCTCACCCGTAGCGATGCTTAAGTCCGTCCGAATCATGTTAGCAATTGCGCATTTTATGATTATGAAATTTGGCAAATGGATGTAAAACTGCATTCTGAATGGATTTACGGAAGAAGAGTTGTATATGATGCAACGAGAAGGTTTTATCGATCAAAGGAGCTAACAAAGTGTGCAAGCTCGGCGATCCATCTATGGACTGGTGCAAGCATCTCGGAGTTGGAATAAGCGCTTTGATAGTGTGATCAAAGCATTTGGGTTTTATCTGAGACTTTTGGAGAAGCTTTGTATTTACAAGAAAGTGAGTGGGAGCTCTGTAGCATTTACGATATTATATGTAGATGACATATTGCTGATCGGAAATGATATAGAATTCTGGATAGCATAAAGGGATACTTGAATAAGAGTTTTCAATGAAAGACCTCGGTGAAGCTGCTTACATATTGGGCATTAAGATCTATAGAGATAGATCAAGGCGCTTAATTGGACTTTCACAAAGCACATACCTTGACAAAATTTTGAAGAAGTTCAAAATGGATCAAGCAAAGAAAGGGTTCTTGCACTGTGTTACAAGGTGTGAAGTTGAGTAAGACTCAATGCCCGACCACTGCGAGAAGATAGAGAAAATGAAAGATGTTCCTATGCTTGACCATAGGCTCTATCATGTATGCAATCTTGTGTACGGACACGATGTGTGCCTTGCTATAAGCCTAGCGAGGAGGTACCAAAGTAATCGAGTGGATCCTTTGGACAGTGGTCAAGAACATCTGAAATACGAAAAGGACTAAGGATATGTTTCTCGTATATGGAGGTGACAAAGAGCTCATAAATAGCAGTTACGTTGATGCAAGCTTTGACAGCGATCGGACGATTCTAAATCGCGAGACCGGATCGTATTTACACTAAGCGGAGGAGCTGTCGGTTAGTGCAGTTCTAAACAAAGCGTCGTGGCGGGATCTACATGTGAAGCGGAATACATAGCAACCGGAGCAGCTAATGAAGATGCGGATGAAGGAGTTCATATCCGATCTAGGTGTCATACCTAGTGCATCGGGTCAATGAAAATCTTCGTGACAATCTTGGAGCAATTGCCTTAGCAAAGGAATCCAGATTTCACAAGAGGACCAAGCACATCAAGGCGCTTCAATTCCATCCGGGACTTAGTCGGTGGGAGACATAGAGATTTGCAAGATACATACGGATCTGATATGTTGCGAGACCGTTGACTAAGCCTCTTCCACGAGCAAAACATGATCAGCACCAAGACTCCATGGGTGTTAGAATCATTACTATGTAATCTAGATTATTGACTCTAGTGCAAGTGGGAGGCTGAAGGAAATATGCCCTAGAGGCAATAATAAAGTTATTATTTATTTCCTTATTTCATGATAAATGTTTATCATTCATGCTAGAATTGTATTATTAGGAAACATGATACATGTGTGAATGCATAGACAAACAACATGTCACTAGTATGCCTCTACTAGACTAGCTTGTTAATCAAAGATGGTTATGTTTCCGACCATGAACAAAGAGTTGTTATTTGATTAACAAGGTCACATCATTAGTAGAATGATCGATTGACATGACCCATTCCATTAGCTTAGCACCACGATCGTTTAGTATGTTGCTCTGCTTTTATCCATGACATATACATGTTCTGTAACTATGAGATTATGCAACTCCGTTTACGGAGGAACACTTTGGGTGCTACCAAGCGTCTAGCGTAAGCTGGGTGATTATAAAGAAGTACTACAGGTGTCTCCAAAGGCGGATGTTGGGTTGGCGTATTTGAGATTAGGTTTTGTCCTCCGATTGTCGGAGAGGTATCTCTGGGCCCTCTCGGTAATGCACATCACTGAAGCCTTGCAAGCACTACAACTAATGAGTTAGTTGTGAGATGATGTATTCGGAGCGAGTAAAGAGACTTGCGTAGCGAGATTGAACTAGGTATTGGATCTGGCGATCGAATCTCGGGCAAGTAACATCCGATGACAAAGGAACAACGTATGTTGTTATGCGATCGACCGATAAAGATCTTCGTAGAATATGTAGGAACCAATATGGGCATCAGGTCCGCTGTTGGTTATTGACCGTGAATAGTTCTAGGTCATGTCTACATTGTTCTCGAACCGTAGAGTCCATGCAGCAAGGTTCGATGGCGGTTATTATGAGTTTATGTATTTTGATGTACGAAGAAGTTGAGTCCGGATGTGATCACGGACATGACGAGAGTCTCGAAATGGTCGAGACATAAAGATTGATATATTGGAAGCCTATGTTTGGAGTTGGAATGGTTCGGGTGAAAGCGAGAATTCTGGGAATCTGGGAGGTTCTGGAACCCCGGGAGGTAAATGGGCCTTAGTGGGCCTCGTGGGAAGAGAAGGGGCAGCCCAGGGGTGGGCGCGCCCCCCCCTAGTCCGAATAGGACAGGGAGGCGGCCCCCTCTCTCTCTTTCCCCCCCAGGAATCCTAGTCCAACTAGGATTGGGGAGTCCTACTCGGTGGGAGTAGGACTCCTCAGGCAGCCCTCCTTGGCGGCGGCCCCCCCCCTGCTCCTTTATATCTGGGGCGGGGGCACCCTAGAACACACAAGTTTGATCTCTGGATCGTTCCTTAGCCGTGTCGGTGCCCCCTCCACCATATTCCACCTCGGTCATACCGTCATGAAGCTTAAGCGAAGCCTGCGCAGTGAAACATCAAGATCGTCCTGCCGTCGTCTTGTGGAACTCTCCCTCGACACTCGGCTGGATCGGATCTGAGGGGCGTCATCGAGCTGTCGTGTGTCAAGAACTCAGGCGTCGAATGCTTGGCGCCGGGATCGGTCGGATCGCGAGGAGAGCGTCGACTACTTCCTCTACGTTGTGATCGCTTCGCCCGGGTCTACAAGGGCGTAGACAACACTCTCCCCTCTCGTTGCTATACATCACCATGATCTTGCGTGTGCGTAGGAAATTTTTGAAATTACTCGTTCCCCAGCGGTGGCATCGAGCCTAGGTTTTTATGGTTTGATGTTTTGCGAGTAGAACACAAGTGAGTTGTGGGCGATACAAGTCATACTACCTACCAGCATGTCATACTTTGGTTCAGCGGTATTGTGAGATGAAGCGGCCGGACCGACATTACTGCGTGCGCTTCTGGCGAGGCTGGTTTCACCGCTCTGAGCTTTCGTTGCTTAAAGGTGATTGGTGGGTGCTGTCTCTCTCACTTTAGTTGAACGAGTGTGGCTCGCCGGTCCTTGAGAAGGTTAAAGCGAGTCTATTTGTGAAATATCGTTGTGGTTTTGATCGTGGGTGAGGCTGGTTCTTGCTTAAGCCCGTAGCAGCCCGTAAAATTTGCAACAACAAAGTAGAGGGCGTCTAACTTGTTTTTGCGAGGGCATGTTGTGATGTGATATGGTCAAGGCGTGATGCTATATTTTATTGTATGAGATGATCATGTTTTGTAACGAAGTTATCGGCAAGCTGGCGGGAGCCATATGGTTGTCGCTTTATTGTATGCAATGCAATGCATACTGTAATGCTTTACTTTATCACTAAGCGGTAGCGATAATCGTAGAAGCATAAGTTTGGCGAGGCGACAACGATGCTACGATGGAGATCAAGGTGTCGCGCGGTGGCGATGGTGATCATGGTGGTGCTGCAAGATGGAGATCATGAAGCACAAGATGATGATGACCATATCATATCACTTATATTGATTTGCATGTGATGTTTATCCTTTTATGCATCTTA
Source organism: Aegilops speltoides (assembly GCA_021437245.1). NCBI lineage: Eukaryota > Viridiplantae > Streptophyta > Magnoliopsida > Poales > Poaceae > Aegilops > Aegilops speltoides. The sequence continues at coordinate 20,221 of JAHHZJ010009174.1, forward strand.
TCTTGCTTTGATTGGCGGTAGCATTATAAGATGATCTCTCACTAAATTATCAAAAGTGTTCTCCCGGTATGCACCGTTGCCAAAGTTAAATCGTGCCCGGACACCGCGTGATGATCGGGTGTGATAAGCTCTCGTCCATCTACAGCGGGTGCAAGCCAGTTTTGCACCTTGAGAATACTCGGGTTATACTTGCGAGCCTAGCATATGCGAGATATGGCCTCGGAACACGGAGACCGAAAGGTCGGCGTGAATCATATAGTAGATATGATCAACATAAGATGTTCACCATTGAAAACTACTCCATTTCACGTGATGATCGGTTATGGTTTAGTTGATTTGGATCACGTGATCACTTAGATGACTAGAGATGTCTTTCTAAGTGGGAGTTCTTAAGTAATATGATTAATTGAACTTAAATTTATCATGAACTTAGTACTGATAGTATCTTGCTTGTTTATGTTTGATTGTAGATAGATGGCTCGTCTTTGTTGTTAGTTGAATTTTAATCGTTCCTTGAAAGCAAAGTTGAAAGATGATGGTAGCAATTACGGATTTGGGTCCGTAACTTGAGATTATCCTCATTGCTGCCTGAGAAAGATTCGTCTGGATGCACGCTGGGTGCGAACTTCTCTTGCTGATGCAACTGCGGATGTTATGAGCGTCTGGCGAGCAAAAGTGATGACTACTCTATAGTTCGATTGTGCCATGCTTTACGGCTTAGAACCGGGACTTCAACGGCGTTTTGAGCGTCATGGAGCATATGAGATGTTCGAGGAGTTGAAGTTGATATTCAACAGAATGCGGATTGAGAGATATGAAGTCTCCAATAAGTTCTATAGCTGCAAGATGGAGGAGAATAGTTACATTAGTGAGCATATACTCGGAATGTGCAGGTACTACAATCACTTGACACAATTGGGAGTTAATCTTCCGGATGATTGTGTCATTGTGAATTCTTCAATCACGCCACCAAGCTACAAAGGCTTCGTGATGAACTATAATATGCAAGGGTTAGTAAAGACTATACAGAGCTCTTACGCAATGCTAAAGGCTGCGGAGGTAGAAATCAGAAGGAGCATCAAGTGTTGATGGTCAATAAGACCACTAGTTTCAAGAAGAAAGGCAAAGGGAAGAAGAAGGGAACTTCAAGAAGAACAGCAAGCAAGTTCTTTGCTCGGAGAAAAACCCAAGTCGGACCTAAACACTGGCCGAGTGCTTCTCTGCAAAGCGGTAGTCCTTTGGGCGGAACTGCCCCAAGTATTTGGCGGATAAGAAGGATGGCAAGGTGAACAAAGGTATATGTGATATACATGTTATTGATGTGTACCTTACTAGAGCTCATGTAGCTTTTGGGTATTTGATCTTGGTTACATTGCTAATATTTGCAACTCGAAGCAGGGGACTACGGATTAGCGAACAACGGCAAAGGGCGAGGTGGCGATCTTGGCGTGGGAAATGGTTCCAAAGTCGATGTGATCATGCGGTTGACACGCTACCTCTACATCTACCTTGGGATTAGTTTTAGACCTAAATAATTGTTATTTGGTGCTGCGTTGAGCATGAACATTATATCTGGATCTTGTTTGATCGAGGCGGTTATTCATTAAATCGAGAGAATAATGGTTGTTCTATTTATATGAGTAATATCTTTTATGGTCATGCACCCTTGAGTGGTCTATTTTGATGAATCTCGATAGTAGTGATACATATTCATAATGTTGAAACCAAAAGATGCGAGTTGATAATGATAGTGCAACTTATTTGTGGCCTTGCCGTTTAGGTCATATCGGTGTAAAGCGCATGAAGAAACTCCATCTTGATGGACTTTTGGAGTCACTTGATTATGAATCACTTGGCACTTGCGAACCGTGCCTCATGGGCAAGATGACTAGAACCCGTTCTCGGTACTATGGAGAAGCAGCAGATTTGTTGGAAATCATACATCTGAGATGTATGTGGTCCGATGAATGTTGAGGCTCGTGGCGGATATCGTTATTTTCTCACCTTCACGGATGACTTAAGCGAGATATGGGTATATCTACTTAATGAAACATAAGTCTGAAACATTTGAAAAGTTCAAAGAATTTGAGTGAAGTTGAAAATCATCGTAACAAGAAAATTAAATTTCTACGATCGATCGTGGAGGTGAATATTTGAGTTCTGAGTTTGGTCTACATTTGAAACAATGCGGAATAGTTTAGCAACTCCATACCGGAACACCACAGCGTAATGGTGTGTCGAGCGTCGTAATGTCGCACTTTACTAGATATAGTGCGATCTATGATGTCTCTTCTGATTTACCGCTATCGTTTTGGGGTTATGCTCTAGAGGCGGCCGCATTCACCTTGAATAGAACACCGTCGAAATCCGTTGAGGCGACACCTTATGAACTATGGTTTGGCAAGAAACCAAAGTTGTCGTTTCTTAAAGTTTGGGGATCGATGCTTATGTGAAAAAGCTTCAACTGATAAGCTCGAACCCAAATCGAATGTGTCTTCATAGGATACCCAAAGGAGGCAGTTGGGTACACCTTCTATCACAGATCCGAAGGCAAGACATTCGTTGCTAAGAATGGATCCTTTCTAGAAGGAGTTTCTCTCGAAAGAAGTGAGTGGGAGGAAAGTGGAACTTGATGAGGTAATAGTACCTTCTCCCTTACTTGAAAGTAGTTAAATCGCGAAACCGGTTTACGAGACACCTACACCAAGTAGTGAGGAAGTTGATGATGTTGATCATGAAACTTGAGATCAAGTTACTCTGAGAACCTCGTAGATCAACGAGTAAGATCCGCTTTTGAGTGATGCGGTAATCCTGTTACGGAAGTCATGCTACTAGATCATGATGAACCTCGAACTATGAAGAAGCGATGGTGAGCCCGATTCCATAAAATGGCTTGAGGCCATGAAATCGAGATGGGATCCATGTATGAAAACAAAGTATGGACTTTGGTTGACTTGCAGAGGTAGGCAAGCAATAGAAAACAAGTGGATCTTCAAGAAGAAGGTGGCGTGGCGGTAATATTCTTGTCTATAAAGCTCGACTTATGCATAAAGGTTTCGACAAGTTCAAGGGATTGACTACGATGAGACCTTCTCACCCGTGGCGATGCTTAAAGTCGTCCGAATCATGTTAGCAATTGCGCATTTATGATTATGAAATTTGGCAAATGGATGTAAAAGCGCATTCTGAATGGATTTACGGAAGAAGAGTTGTATATGATGCAACGAAGGTTTTATCGATCAAAGGAGCTAACAAAGTGTGCAAGCTCAGTGATCCATCTATGGACTGGTGCAAGCATCTCGGAGTTGGAATAAGCGCTTTGATAGTGTGATCAAAGCATTTGGGTTTATCTGAGACTTTTGGAGAAGCTTTGTATTTACAAGAAAGTGAGTGGGAGCTCTGTAGCATTTACGATATTATATGTAGATGACATATTGCTGATCGGAAATGATATAGAATTCTGGATAGCATAAAGGGATACTTGAATAAGAGTTTTCAATGAAAGACCTCGGTGAAGCTGCTTACATATTGGGCATTAAGATCTATAGAGATAGATCAAGGCGGCAATTGGACTTTCACAAAGCACATACCTTGACAAAATTTTGAAGAAGTTCAAAATGGATCAAGCAAAGAAAGGGTTCTTGCACGTGTTACAAGGTGTGAAGTTGAGTAAGACTCAATGCCCGACCACTGCGGAAGATAGAGAAAATGAAAGATGTTCCTATGCTTGACCATAGGCTCTATCATGTATGCAATCTTGTGTACGGACCTGATGTGTGCCTTGCTATAAGCCTAGCGAGGAGGTACCAAAGTAATCGGAGTGGATCCTTTGGACAGTGGTCAAGAACATCTGAAATACGAAAAGGACTAAGGATATGTTTCTCGTATATGGAGGTGACAAAGAGCTCATAAATGGCAGTTACGTTGATGCAAGCTTTGACAACGATCCGGACGATTCTAAATCGAGACGGATCGTATTTACACTAAGCGGAGGCTGTCGGTTGGTGCGAGTTCTAAACAAAGCGTCGTGGCGGGATCTACATGTGAAGCGGAGTACATAGCAACCGGAAGCAGCTAATGAAAGATGCGGATGAAGGAGTTCATATCCGATCTAGGTGTCATACCTAGTGCATCGGGTCAATGAAAATCTTCGTGACAATCTTGGAGCAATTGCCTTAGCAAAGGAATCCAGATTTCACAAGAGGACCAAGCACATCAAGAGGCGCTTCAATTCCATCGGGACTTAGTCGGTGGGAGACATAAGATTTGCAAGATACATACGGATCTGAATGTTGCAGACCGTTGACTAAGCCTCTTCCACGAGCAAAACATGATCAGCACCAAGACTCCATGGGTGTTAGAATCATTACTATGTAATCTAGATTATTGACTCTAGTGCAAGTGGGAGGCTGAAGGAAATATGCCCTAGAGGCAATAATAAAGTTATTATTTATTTCCTTATTTCATGATAAATGTTTATCATTCATGCTAGAATTGTATTAACAGGAAACATGATACATGTGTGAATGCATAGACAAACAACATGTCACTAGTATGCCTCTACTAGACTAGCTTGTTAATCAAAGATGGTTATGTTTCGACCATGAACAAGGAGTTGTTATTTGATTAACAAGGTCACATCATTAGTAGAATGATCGA
>JAHHZJ010009183.1:0-10674 GCA_021437245.1 Aegilops speltoides
TTCCTTCTTCCTTGCTCTTTATCGGATGCTCAAGGGCATCATCGGCAATCTTCATCACTCGACGGATCAATGGGTTTTCGCGAAGTGCGGCGAGTCAAAGCTTGATCGGTTAGTGCGACAAGTTGCTTTTTCTTCTCGGTTCTCTTGGAGACCGGGATTGATCTTGAGGCGCACACTAGCCGGGAGGTGCGATGGCGATTAACCATACGAGAAGTCTTGGAGGTGCGGTGATCTTGAAGCCTTTGGCTTCTTTTACTTCGGACTTTGGAGGAGGGCTGGGACTTCATCGGTCGGACATCATTTGAATGATCTACTCGCACCTTGGACCCACGATGTAGGTGATGAGGCCGTCAAGGTTGGAGAAGGGGCCGATAACATTGGGATCGACATCACGGGGCCGTCGGCCGGGGAAGCGGAGGACGGGTTGAAGTCAATCCCAATGACTTCTTGTTCTTCTTGGCGAAGCCACAACAAAGCTGGAAGTTGCGCTTGAAGAGAGTCGTCACGACACTAGAGTAGTGAAGTGGGATCGGCGTTCTCACGTTGTGGTCCGCAATTTGTGGCCTTGGATAATCAAGCTACTGATAACCTCTGCTAATAATGCCACGTCACCTCGATTCTTTTGCTAATCTCGCGTTAGTTTGAAACCGATTTAAATTCAAATTCAAAAGAAAAGCAAACAACAAAAGTTTTCAAAAATTAAAACTAAAATGTTAGGGTTGTTTCAAATAAATAAGTAAGCAATTATGGTGGAGAAACCAAGCTTTTATAAAATGCTTAAATGAACTATAAGGATTTAAACAATAGCAAAAGTAATTAATTAAATGCCTTTTACAATTAATAAATTACTAAACTATTTTATTTTGTCACCAAACTTTTTGTGGCATGGGGGTATTTTGTAACACAAATTTAGATACTACTTGTATATTTTATAAAACAAAATATGTACAAAATAAAATAGAAAACTAATAAGCAGAAAATAAATAAATACAAAAAGGAGAAAGACCCACCTGGGCGATTGGCCCTGAGCCCATAACCCATGATACAGCCCCCGGGACGCAACCAGCAGTAGCCCATCCGGCGAGCAAGCCCGCCTCTACCGCCTCCTTCCTGTTTCCCAGGCAGGGTGAGCAGCGTCCCCGCGCCTCTGCGGCGGCAGCAGTGGATAAGGATCACGCGCGCCCCTCGGTCTCTCCTCCCCGCCCCTCTTCCCTCGGCCCCGCGCCTCCCCTGAGATCCACCCGCTCTCTCCGTTCGCCCGTCGAGCGCCACCATGGACCGCCATCGTGAATCGCGACCTGACCATCGCCTCGCCCGCGCTGCGTGTCCGTCGTCACCACCGTCGTCCTCCTCATCGGTGGTAGCCACGGTAGGAGCTTCGTAAACCTTCTTTGCGCCCCCTTCTTCCACATCTCGATGCGCCGCGTTCTTCTTCATCTCGGTGGCGCCCTTACTCTACTAAACTACCACGGGCCATCTTGCGTGCCACGGTGAGCCCCAATTACTCTCCATCTCTCTGTCCCTCTCGCGCGCCTCTAGCTCCCCTACTACTACGGCCGAACCCTCTTGCCGCGGAGCTCGTGCCGACATAGCGCGATGACCTTTTGGTCTGTCGTGCCCCGTTGCTTCAGCGGCATCGTGTTGGCGCCGTAGACTCCTCACGCTTTTCGTTTAGCACATCGTAACTCGAACCCATCGATGACCGAACTCTGGCGGTCGCCTCTCTTATCGTCGCTCGCGCTCGGTGCGTCTCGCATCGCCACCACCCTTACTAGATGCGCCTCTGCGCGCTCGTTCGAACGAGCCCAGGCGCGCGCGGATCCGTGCCCTATGCAAAATTTCCGGCGAACTCCGGCGGGTCTGCGCCGTGCCTTTGGTCGCCGGTGGCGAGAGCCAGCCCTGCTGACCTGGCACCTCGGGTCCCACCACAGGTCATGAGCTTCGTGGGCCCAGGGGCCCTCTGTTGACGAGTTGGTGAGTCAGCTGAGCGATTAGAGCACGCCCTGTCTCCTTCGACCTATGGGTCCTACCTTAATAAACAAATAAAAATAAATAGATAATTTGCTAATTAATTAAATTAGTTAATTAAACACTAACCTCTCGACTACGGGCCCCACGCTAATTAACCCATTTAGTTAGGTTAAACCCCTGTTAGTGTTACGACAATGACATGTGGGTCCCACTAGACCCACATGCATTTTGCTAGTCGACCCGACCGATTGACCTCTTGACATCTCTCTCATGTCATGCTGCGTCATCATTCCTTTGTTTTGGATAATGTTGGATTTAAATGAATAAATAAAATCGAGAAAATGATTTAAATCTTTAGAAAATCATATCTTTTAATCCGTAACTTTCGGATGAAAATACTTTCTACATGAAAGTTGCTCGAGCGAGCGAGGCGAATCCGGATCGCAGCCGTTAAGTCGCCACACACTAGCATGCGAACCAGAACTTTCCCCTCGGTACCTCTTGCCCAAAGACGCGGAACCGGGGAAAATTTCCGGATGTTTCCCCCATTATCGGTACCACCTACTACCTGATTAGCCACACCTAACATCGTTACTTGTCATGTCATGCATTGATGTGCATCTGTTTGCATAGTATTCATTGTTTCTTCCCCTCTTCTCTCGGTAGAACTCTGAGGCCGGCTTGCTGCTTGCCCGTTCGACTCTGAGTTGGCGACCCCTCCTTCTTGCCGAGCAACCAGGCAAGCCCTCCCTTGATCACGGATATCGCCTATTCTCCTCTATCTGCTTGCATTAGAGTAGTGTAGCATATTCTTGCTTTCGTTGATCCTATTACGATGCATAGCGACATTGTTGCTACATCTGTTGATACCATACAGCAATCCTAAATGCTTAGTATAGGATGCTAGTTTATCATCATTGGCCCTACATTCTTGTCGATGCCTTGCTATACTATCGGTCGTGATCACTCGGGAGGAAAAGTGTGTCGGCCAAATGGGATCGAGTGTGTTGGGTTATGTGGTGCACCCTGCAGTGATTAATCTATTGAATAGTAGTGATCTTTTGTAACCACGATGACTTGGAGTTGTACCTTGACCTTATGACAACTAGAACCGGATACTTAATAAAACACACCCTTCCAAGTGCGGATACAACCGGTGTTAAGCTCTCTAACGAGGCGACGAGGAGAGGATCGCCGGGTAGGATTATGCTATCGATGCTACTTGGAGGACTTCAATCTACTCTCTTCTACATCTTTGCAAAGACGGAGGCTGCCAAAGCGTAGTCTTCATTGGATTAGCTATCCCCTCTTATTACGGCATTACTGATTCGGTCCTTGATATGGCCCTTTACATATACCCATGCATATGTAGTGTAGCTCCTTGCTTGCAGTACTTTGGATGAGTACTCACGGTTGCTTTCTCCCCCTTTTCCCCTTTCCTTTCTTTACGGTTGTACGCGCAGGATGCTAGAAATCGAGGGCGGCGCCCGTCGGCGATGACTCCTACTACACGAAGGTGCCTACTACTACGTGCTACCGGCGTGACGGCGACGAGTAGTTAGGAGGATCGAGCGGAGGCATCGCCTCTTCGTCTGTATCCCGGTTTGTGGTAGCCTTCTTAAGGCAAACTTGTTTAACGTTATTGCGTACTCGAGATATTGTTGCTTTCAGCGACTCGTCTATGATCGAGCACTTTTATTCGAGCCATCGAGGCCCCTGGTTTGTATTATGATGCTTGTATGACTTATTTATGTTTTTAGAGTTGTGTTGTGATATCTTCCCGTGAGTCCCTGATCTTGATCGTACATGTTTGTGAAGGAAATATGCCCTAGAGGCAATAATGAAGTTATTATTTATTTCCTTATTTCATGATAAATGTCTCTTATTCATGCAAATTGTATTAACGGAAACATAATACATGTGTGAATATATAGACAAAGCAGTGTCACTAGTATGCCTCTACTTGACTAGCTTGTTAATCAAAGATGGTTATGTTTCCTAACCATGAACAAGGGTTGTTATTTGATTAACAAGGTCACATCATTAGTTGAATGATCGATTGACATGACCCATTCCATTAGCTTAGCACCACGATCGTTTAGTATGTTCTCTTGCTTTTATCCATGACTTATACATGTTCCTATAACTATGAGATTATGCAACTCCGTTTCGGAGGAACACTTTGGGTGCTACCAAGCGTCTGGCGTAAGCTGCGTGATTATAAAGGTACTACGAGTGTCTCCAAAGGCGAGATGTTGGGTTGGCGTTTTCGAGATTAGGTTTTGTCCTCCGATTGTGGGAGAGGTATCTTGGGCCCTCTCGGTAATACACATCCTTTGAAGCCTTGCAAGCATTACAACTAATAAGTTAGGCTGTGAGATGATGTATTACGGGCGAGTAAAGAGACTTGCGATAGCGAGATTGAACTAGGTATTGGATCCAAGCGATCGAATCTCGGGCAGTAACATACCAATGACAAAGGGAACAGCTTATGTTGTTATCGGTCGACGATAAAGATCTTTAGAATATGTAGGAACCAATATGGGCATCGGTCCGCTATTGGTTATTGACGGAGCGATGTCCGGTCATGTCCTGTTCTCGAACCGTAGTCCCGCTTAGGTTTGATGGCGGTTATTATGAGTTTTGTATTTTGATGTCAAGAAGTTGGTCGGATGTGATCACAAACATGGGGAGTCTCGAAATGGTGAGACATAAAGATTGATATATTGGAAGCCTATATTTGGAGTTGAATGGTTAGGGAAAGCGAATTCGAGATGCAGGAGGTTACGGAACCCGGGAACTAAATGGGCCTTAGTGGGCCTCGAGGGAGAGAGGGGGGCCGGGGGCCCCTCCCCTAGTTGAATAGGACAAGGAGGCGCCCCTCCTCTTCCCCTCCCCAATCCTACTCCAACTAGGAAGGAGTCCTACTCGGTGGGTAGGACTCCTCGGCCCCTCCTTGGGCGCCCTCCCCCTCCCCTCCTTTATATCCAGGCGGGGCACCCTAGAACACACAAGTTTGATCTGGATGTTCCTTGGCCGGTGCGGTGCCCCCTCCACCATATTCCACCTCGGTCATATCCTCCAGAAGCTTGGAACCTGCGCGATAGAACATCAAGATCATCCTGCCCGTCGTCTTGTGGAACTCTCCTCGACACTCGGCTGGATCGGATCGAGGGCGTCATCGGTTATCGTGTGTCAAGAACTTCGGGGTCGAATGCTGGCGGGATCGGTCGGATCGCGAGGAGAACATCGACTACTTCCTCTATGTTGTGATCGCTTCGCTTGGGTCTATGAGATGCGTGACAACACTCTCCCTCTCGTTGCTATGCATCACCATGATCTTCGTGTGCGTGGGAAATTTTTGAAATTACTCGTTCCCCACGTGGCATCGAGCCTAGGTTTTTATGGTTTGATGTTTTGCAGAGTAGAACACAAGTGAGTTGTGGGCGATACAAGTCATACTACCTACCAGCATGTCATACTTTGGTTCAGCGGTATTGTGAGATGGCGGCCGGACCGACATTCAGCTGCTTCGCAGACTGGTTTCACCCGAGCACTTCGTTGCTTAAAGGTGTTGGTGGGTGTCTCTCTCTCACTTTAGTTGAACCAGGTGTGGCTCGCCGGTCCTTGAGAAGGTTAAAGCAGTCTATTTGTGAAATATCGTTGTGGTTTTGATGCGTAGGTGAGACTAGTTCTTGCTTAAGCCCGTAGCACCGTAAAATTTGCAACAACAAAGTAGAGGACATCTAACTTGTTTTTGCGGGGCATGTTAATGATGTGATATGGTCAGGCGTGATGCTATATTTTATTGTATGAGATGATCATGTTTTGTAACGAAGTTATCGGCAATGGCTGGAGCCATATGGTTTGCTTTATTGTATGCAATGCAATGCCTTAATGCTTTACTTTATCACTAAGCGGTAGCGATAGTCGTAGAAGCATAAGATTGGCGAGGCGACAACGATGCTCGATGGAGATCAAGGTGTGCGCGGTGGCGATGGTGATCATGGTGGTGCTGCGGAGATGAAGATCACGAAGCACAAGATGATGATGACCATATCATATCACTTATATTGATTTGCATGTGATGTTTATCCTTTATGCATCTTATCTTGCTTTGATTGCGGTAGCATTATAAGATGATCTCTCACTAAATTATCAAGAAGTGTTCTCCCGGTATGCACCGTTGCCAAAGTTAAATAGTGCGGACACCGCGTGATGATCGGGTGTGATAAGCTCTCGTCCATCTAGCAGGTGCAAGCCAGTTTTGCAGCGAGAATACTAGGGTTATACTTGGCGAGCCTAGCATATGCGATATGGCCTCGGAACACGGAGACCGAAAGGTCGAGCATGAATCATATAGTAGATATGATCAACATAAGATGTTCACCATTGAAAACTACTCCATTTACGTGATGATCGGTTATGGTTTAGTTGATTTGGATCACGTGATCACTTAGATGACTAGAGATGTACATCTAAGTGGGAGTTCTTAAATAATATGATTAATTGAACTTAAATTTATCATGAACTTAGTCTGGTAGTATTTTGCAAATTATGTTGTAGATCAATAGCTCGCGTTGTTGCTTTCATATGTTTGTTTTGATATGTTCCTAGAAAATTATGTTGAAAAATGTTAGTAGCAATGATGCTGATTCGATCCGTGATCGGAGGTTTATCCTCATTCTTTGCATAGAAAATTATGTCATAATGCACGCTAGGGTAGCGGACCTATTGCAGGGCGGAATCTGGGCGTTATGAGCGTTTGGCTAGCTCAATATGATGACTACTTGATAGTTTTGTGCACCATGCTTTATGGCTTAGAATCGGGACTTCAAAGATGTTTTGAACATCATGGACCATATGAGATGTTCGAGAAATGAAGTTAATATTTCAAGCAAATACCGAGTTGAGAGATATGAAGTCTCCAACAAGTTCTATAGCTAAAAGATGGAGAGAATCGCTCAACTAGTGAGCATGTACTCAGATTATGCAGGTACTACAATCACTTGAATCAAGTGGGAGTTAATCTTCGAGATAAGATAGTGATTGACAGAATTCTCTAGTCACCATCACCAAGTTAATAGAACTTCGTGATGAACTATAGTATGCAAGGGATGATAAAAATGATTCCCGAGTTTTTCATGATGATGAAATCGATGAAGGTAGAAATCAAGAAAGAGCATCAAGTGTTGATGGTTGACAAGATCACTAGTTTCAAGAAAGGGCAAAGGGAAAGAAGGGAACTTCAAGTAGATTGACAAGCAAGTTGTCACTCCCACGAAGAAACCGAGTGAAGCAAAGCACAGGCGAGTGCTTCTCTTGCAAAGGGACTGTCCTTTGAGGCGAGAACTACCCCAAGTATTTGGCGGATAAGAAGGATGGCAAAGTGAACAAAGGTATATTTGATATACATGTTATTGATGTGTACTTTACTAGTGTTTATAGCAACCCCTCGGTATTTGGTACTGGTTGAGTTGCTAGGTAGTAACTTCGAAGCGGGAGTTGCGAGAATAAGCAGAAACTAGTTAAGGGTGAAGTGATGATGTGTGTTGAAAGTAGTTTCAAGATTGATATGATCATCATCGCACTCCTATACTTCGGGATTAGTGTTGAACCTAAATAAATGTTATTTGGTGTTTGCGTTGAGCATGAATATGATCTGATCGTGTTTTTTGCAATCGTTATTCATTTAAGTAAGAGAATAAACTGTTATTCATTTACATGAATAAAACCTTATATGGTTACACACCGTGAAAATGGTTCATTGGATCTCGATCGATGATACACATATTCATAATATTGAAACCAAAAGATGCAAAGTTGATAATGATAGTGTAACTTATTTGTGCTTGCCGTTTAGGTCATATTGGTGTAAAGCGCATGAAGAAACTCCATCTTGATGGGATTTTGGAGTCACTTGATTATGAATCACTTGGCACTTGCGAACCCGTGCCTCATGGGCAAGATGACTAAAACCCGTTCTCGGTACTATGGAAAAGCAGATTTGTTGGAAATCATACATACTGAGATGTATGTGGTCCGATGAATGTTGAGGCTCGTGGCGGATATCGTTATTTTCTCACCTTCACAGATGACTTAGCAGATATGGGTATATCTACTTAATGAAACATAAATCTGAAACATTTGAAAAGTTCAAAAATTTGAGTGAAGTGGAAAATCATCGTAATAAGAAAATTAAATTTCTACGATCTGATCATGGAGGTGAATATTTGATTCTGAGTTTGGTCTTCAATTAAAACAATGTGGAATAGTTTCACAAATTCATGCCACAGAACACCACATCATAATGGTGTGTCGAGCGTCATAACGTACTTTATTGGATATAGTACAAGCTATGATGTTTCTTACCGATTTACCAATATCGTTTTGGAATCATGCATTAGAGGCATGCATTCACGTTAAATGGGCACCATCTAAATCCGTTGAGGCGACACTATATGAGCTGTGGTTTAGCAAGAAACCAAAGGTTTTGTTTCTTAAAGTTTGGGGCTCGATGCTTATGTGAAAAAGTTTCATCTGATAAGCTCAAACCCAAATCGAATGTGTCTTCATAGGATACCCAAAGGAGCAGTTGGGTACACCTTCTATCCAGATCGAAGGCAAGACATTTGTTGCTAGAATGGATCCTTTCTAGAGAAGGAGTTTCTCTCGAAAGAAGTGAGTGGGAGGAAAGTAGAACTTGATGATGTTGTACCTTCTCCCTTATTGGAAAGTAGTTTATCCGAACCGGTTTGAGACATCTACACCAAATAGTGAGGAAGTTGATGATGTTGATCATGAATCTTGAGATCAAGTTACTAGAACCTCGTAGATCAACGAGTAAGATCGCCCGGTGATGCAGGTAATCCTGTTACGGAAGTCATGCTACTAGATCATGATGAACCTCGAACTATGAAGAAGCGATGGTGAGCCAGATTCCACAAAATGGCTTGAAGCCATGAAATCGAGATGGGATCCATGTATGAGAACAAAGTATGGACTTTGGTTGACTTGCCCGATTGGCAAGCAATTGAGAATAAATGGATCTTCAAGAAGAAGGTGGCGGTAATATTCTTTACAAAGCTCGACTTGTTGCAAAGGTTTAAACAAGTTCAAGGGTTGACTACGATGAGACCTTCTCACCCGTGGCGATGCTTAAGTCTGTCCGAATCATGTTAGCAATTGCGGATTTTATGATTATGAAATTTGGCAAATGGATGTAAAAGCGCATTCTGAATGGATTTACGGAAGAAGAGTTGTATATGATGCAACGAGAAGGTTTATCGATCCAAGGGAGCTAACAAAGTGTGCAAGCTCATGATCCATTTATGGTGGTGCAAGCATCTCGGAGTTAGAATAAGCGCTTTGATAGTGTGATCAAAGCATTTGGGTTCATCTGAGACTTTTGAGGCTTTGTATTTACAAGAAAGTGAGTGGGAGCTACTGGCATTTACGATATTATATGTAGATGACATATTACTAATGAAATGATATAAATTCTGGATAGCATAAAGGGATACTTGAATAAGAGTTTTCAATGAAAGACCTCGGTGAAGCTGCTTACATATTGGGCATCAAAATCTATAGAGATAGACCAAGGCGGCAATTGGACTTTCACAAAGCACATACCTTGACAAGATTTTGAAGTAGTTCAAAATGGAGCAGTCAAAGAAGAGTTCTTGCACGTGTTACAAGGTGTGAAATTGAGTAAGACTCAAAACCCGACCACGCAGAAGATAGAAAGAGAATGAAAGTCATTCCCTATGCCTTGGCCATAGGTTCTATAAAGTATGCCATCTGTGTACGGATCTATTGTATACCTGCCTTGAGTTTGGCAGGGGTACAATAGTGATCTAGGAGTAGATCACTGGACGAGTGTCAAAATTATCCTTAGTGGAATAAGGATATGTTTCTCGATTATGGAAGTGACAAAGGTTCATCGTAAAGGGTTACGTCGATGCAAGTTTGACACCGATCTGATGACTCTAAGTCTCGATCTAGATACATATTGAAAGTGGGAGCAATTAGCTAGAGTAGCTCCGTGCGAGCATTGTAGACATAGAAAATTGCAAAATACATAACGGATCTGAATATGATAGACCCGTTGACTAAGATTCTCTCACAAGCAAAACATGATCACACCTTAGTACTCTTTGGGTGTTAATCACATAGCGGTGTGAACTAGATTATTGACTCTAGTAAACCCTTTGGGTGTTGGTCACATGCGATGTGAACTATGGGTGTTAATCATATCTGGATATGATTATTGGTGTTCAATCACATGGCGATGTGAACTAGATTATTGACTCTAGTGCAAGTGGGAGTGAAGGAAATATGCCCTAGAGGCAATAATGAAGTTATTATTTATTTCCTTATTTCATGATAAATGTCTCTTATTCATGCTAGAATTGTATTAAGGAAACATAATACATGTGTGAATATATAGACAAGCAGTGTCACTAGTATGCCTCTACTTGACTAGCTTGTTAATCAAAGATGGTTATGTTTCCTAACCATGAACAAGGAGTTGTTATTTGATTAACAAGGTCACATCATTAGTTGAATGATCGATTGACATGACCCATTCCATTAGCTTAGCACCCGATCGTTTAGTATGTTGCTCTTGCTTTTATCCATGACTTATACATGTTCCTATAACTATGAGATTATGCAACTCCGTTTGGAGGAAACTTTGGTGCT
>JAHHZJ010009184.1:0-38565 GCA_021437245.1 Aegilops speltoides
TTAGTTCATCCTATCGAACCGGTCTGAGCCTTTGCATAATATTTTACGTATTTGCATTGTTGAATTTGCGGTTGCATCGTGTCTAGTTGCTGGTCTTAGAGTCTAGTCTTTTAGAGTTTGAGTTCTGGTCATAAGTTGTCACGCCGCCGCCTTTCGCATTATCGCCATACGCCATCTACCACGCTTATCGCCACGCTTGAATCCGTATCCATATACCACCGCTGCCGCCTATCTACCGCTGCCATCGACCACCATATATCCACCACCAATCCGGTCCCTTGCATAATAGGTTTGTTTGGGATCCATCTAGTTTTCGATCGTGTTTCCTTGTACGAGTAGGTTTGGTTCAGCAATCTTTGCCGTCCGTGAAAGAGGTTGGTTTCCAAAAAAACAAAAGTCGGAAACCACCCTCGTTTTAGGCAAAATTTTCCAAGCATGGGGATAAAAATTTTCTGGCTATCCTTTTTAGGTGTTTCTAGCGTATTGAGCGATCGCCGTTATAGAAAGTTTTTTGACCCGTTTCAGTTTTGGGTCCAGGCGGTCGAATCGAAAAATTCGTGCCCATCGATTTGTTTGGGAAAAGTTTTGAGACACTTCGCCATATAGTGATCTTCGCAAAAAAAAAAACGGCATAAAAAAAAATCTGCGCAAAAAAAAGAAAAAAATTTCAGAGTGTGCTCCTCCCTTGTTTACGTCGTGATTTTGTTCTGGGCTCGCGTCTAGCACGGTCTAGCCTAGGACCACAGCAAACTCTGCGTCGTTGGCGTTTATTCAACTTTGCATCTACGAATTGATTATTGCGACCCTTTTGCTACCATATTATAAGCCTTCAGCTCCACATACATCTGCGTCGTGCGTTGGACTCTCCTGGTAATCATATATCCATTTGAGAGTTTTGACTTCTAGGTTGCCGATCACCACTCTTTGGGTAGGCGTAAAATTTGAGATTTGCTTGGCGGGTTTGTGATACACCACCACCACTTCTTAGTAGCTGTGAGGATCATATTCTTGTGTGTTTCTATTTTCTAACCATGGCGAGGATCACAAGCGATGGGCTGATTGGGAGAACTGACGACAAGCAGCTACATGATAAGTTTCAGCAAATGATGATTGGACAGTGCAAGATGTGCTAAACAATTTGTGAGGCCATGGAGAAGATAGATGGCATTGAGAAGGCGTTTGAAACAAAGCTTGATAGCAAGTTTGATGAATTGCTCGCGCGTTTCCACAACCACCGCCGGCTACCTATCGCTTCTCTGCGACAACAACTACACCCCTTCCGAATCGGTATGGGCGAGCTCGGCGTGTTCCTATTGAGCGAGACAAAATTCTGGTGCAGCTACTCTGCTTTGTTGGTGCTTCTTTGGCTCCTGCTCTGCTCTTTGCTTTGGTACCGGAGAGGATGATTATGTGGGAGATTACGAGGATGAGGTTGATCAACATCGAACTACGTGCAACCACCAGCACCACAACCACGAATCACATGCAAATAATGGCAATGTTAGGGCTCCCCTCAGTCGAGATCATGACCATCTCCCTAAACTGAAATTGAATATTCCACCATTTGAGGGTAGATATGTTCACGATATATATCTTACTTGGGAGTTAGAAACTGAACAACGATTTACATGTTTACAATATCACGAGGAGGCGTGTTCTGCTGTTGTTTGTGCTTTCACTAGCTTTGCATGTGTTTGGTGAGTGCGAACATTGTAGATTATATCCTGTTCCCTACTTGGGCTGCTTTGAAAACTGCTATGCGTACTCGTTGGGTTCCACCATATTATCAACGTGAATTACTTCAAAAATTGCAGCAAGACAAGGAAAAAAAAATGCAGAAGAATATTATCGGAATTACAAACTGGCTTGATTAGATGTGGTATTGTTGAGGAGAATGAAGCTATGCTTGCGTTTTAGGTGGATTAAATAGAGATTCAGACCATTCTAGACTATAAGGATTATAATAATATCACTCGTTTATTCCATCTTGCTTGTAAAGCTGAGCGTGAAGTCTTGAGGATCGGCGGGCATTGGCGGTTAACTTTTTGCAGTGCGACCTTCATCATGGACACACGTGCATCATCTACTTACGCCCACCGGCACCTCCCGGTGCCACCTCCAACGTGATACAAGAGCACAACCACCACTATCTGCCAAGAACACGGTATCGGACACCGCACAGGCTCTTCTTCTTCCATGCGTCAGCAGGGCACACAAGTGATATTATTGTCGTGTTGTAAGGGAAGAGGACATTTTGCGAGAATGCAAATCTGCGTGTGATGATTGCTCACGAGGATGGTGGGTATGAGTCCGCTAGTGACTATGATGAGAGACTTTGGCTCTTATTACACATGAGGAACACGGTGGAGATGATTACGATCATGAGACACAATACATGGCTGCGAAGATCTTGGCGGTATGAATGTTTATTGCTCAACGTGTTTTGAGTGTGCGGGTTACACAAGCTGAGCAAAATCGAGCATAATTTGTTCCATACAAAGGAGTTGTGAAGAGCGTTCTATTCAGCGTCATCATAGATGGAGAGCTGCAACAACTTGGCTAGCATGGAGATGGTGGAAGCTATCTCTCACCACAAGACCACATCCACATCCTTACTACCAATGGTTCAACAACAGCGGCAAGGTTAAGGTAACCGTCTTGTTAGTGTGCATTTTAGTATCTCTACATATGCTAATTATGTTGATTGTGATGTAGTACCTATGCATGTGTTCCTTGTTACTTGGTAGACCATGGCAATTTGATAAAATTCTGCACCATGGTAGAAACAATCATTATACTCTTGTTCATAAGGATAAAAATATTACTTTGCTTCCTATGACTCTGAGTCCATTTGAAAGATGATATTAATAGAGCTAATAAAAGCAAAACAGGAGAAAAATAAGAGTGAAAATCAGATTGTGGCAAAAGAATTTGAGCAACACATGAAGCCTAATAATAAACCATCTCATTTATACGAAATTAAATTGAAAAGTGCATGTTTACTTGCCACAAATCGATATTGATGAGCTAGATTTTAGCAAATCTATTTGCTATGCTTTTGTGTGCAAAAAGGCATTATTTTCATTCGAGGGCGTGCCTTCCTCTTTGCCCCTGTCACTAACATTTTTAGGAGTTCGTGGCGTCTTTCCACAAGGCGTGCCACCGGATACCGCCTATTGATTGAGCATCAAATTGACTTAATTCGGTGCATCATTCCAACCGTGCACCATCCGTACCAATCGGAGAAGGCGAAGGAGATTATCGTCGATGCGAACGCTTTCGACAAAGGTTATATCTGTGAATCCCTTAGTCCTTGTCTTTGTTCCTATTATTCTAGTGCGAAAAAGGATGGTGCGTCACGTATGTGTGTTGATTGTAGAGCATCAATAATATTACTATTAGTTATCGTCACCCTATTCTAGGCTAGATGATATGCTTGATGAATTGAGTGGCTCTACAATATTCTCCAAAGTTGATTTGCGTAGTGGATACCATCAAATTCGTATGAAATTGGGAGATGAATGGAAAACAGCATTTAAAACTAAGTTTGGATTATATGAGTGGTTAGTCATGCCTTTTGGGTTAACTAATACCTAGTACTTTCATGAGATTAATGAGCGAAGTTTCGTGCTTTCATTGGACGATTTGTGGTAGTCTATTTTGATGATATCTTGATTTATAGCAAATCTTTGGAAGAACATTTGGAACATTCGTGCTGTTTTTAATGCTCTCGTGATGCACGTTTGTTTGGTAACCTTGGGAAGTGCACCTTTTGCGACCGAGTATCTTTTCTTGGCTATGTTGTTACTCTCACGAGGAATTGAAGTTGATAAAGCCAAGATTGAAGCTATTGAGAGTTGGCGCAACCCAAGCAGTCACACAAGTGAGGAGTTTCCTTGGTCTCGCTGGTTTCTATAGGCGTTTTGTGAGATTTCAGCACCATTGCTGCACCTCTCAATGAGCTTACAAAGAAGGATGTGCCTTTTGTTTGGGTGCCCGCAGGAAGAGGCCTTCCGGTATTGAAAGCTAAGTTGACACATGCTCCTTTACTCCAACTTCCTGATTTTAATAAGACTTTTGAGCTTGAATGTGATGCTAGTGGAATTGGATTAGGAGGTGTGTTATTACAAGATAGCAAACTGTTGCATACTTTTACGAAAATTGAGTGGGCCTAGTCTGAATTACTCTACTTATGATAAAGAATTATATGCTCTTGTTAGGACTTTAGAAACATGGCAACATTATTTATGGCCCAAGAATTTGTTATACATTCGATCATGAATCTTTGAAACATATTAAAAGTCAAGCTAAACTGAATCGTAGACATGCTAAATGGGTTGAATTCATTGAGACTTTCCTTATGTCATTAAACACAAGAGGGTAAAAGAAAATGTTATTACGATGCATTGTCTAAATCGCTATACTATGCTTTCACAACTTGACTTCAAAATATTTGGTTTGGAGACCATCAAAGATCAATATGTGCATGTTGATTTTAAAGATGTATTGCAGGGTATGAAAGGAAGAACATGGAACAAGTTTATCGTTAATGATGGATTTGTGTTCGTGCTAACAAGCTATGCATTCGGCTAGCTCCGTTCGTCTTTTGTTGTTGCGGGGGCGCATGGAGGAGGACTAATGGGACACTTTGGCGAAGAAGGCGGAGGGCGTACTTGCTACACATTTCTTTTGGCCAAAGATGAGGCAGGATGTTGGCGTTTGTTGCTTTCGCTGCACTACATGTCAAAAAGCTAAGTCGACTCAATCCTCATGGTTTATATATGTTTGCTGTACCTAGTGTTCCTTGGGAGGATATATCTATGGACTTTGTTTTAGGTTTACCTAGAACAAAGAAGGGAGGATAGCATATTTGTTGTCGTGGATAGATTCTGAAAATGGCACACTTTATACCATGTCATAAGCGATGATCTTGTCAATATTGCTGATTTGTTCTTTAAATGAAATTAGTTTGCATGGTGTGCCAAATACTATTGTTTGAATGATACTAAATTTCTTAGCCACTTTTGGAGATGTTTATGGGCTAAGTTGGGGACTAAACTTTTTTAGTACTACTTGTCACTAATGATGGACAAACTAAGTAGTCAATAGAACATTGTCTACTATGCTTGGGGCTGTTCTAAAGAAAAATAAGAAAATGTGGGAGGAATGCTTGCCTCATATTGAATTTGCTTATAATGTTCATTCATTCTACTACTAAGATGTGCCCTTTTGAAGTTGTGTATGGTTTCCTACCTCGTGCCTATTGATTTGTTGCCTCTTCCATCTTGAGAAGGTTAATTTTGATGCTAAAGCTTTGATTGATTTTAAAAATGCATGAGTTAACTAAGGAAAACATTGGCGTATGAATGCTAAATATAAACTTTGGAGATAAGGGTGAAAACATGTTGTGTTGCACACAGAATCTTGTTTGGTTACATTTGAGATAGATTTCTGATTTGCAGTCAAAGCTAATACGTGCTACTGGTCCCTTTAAGGTGTTGGAGAAAGTAAATGATAATGCATATAAACTTGAGCTGCTGAGATTTTGGGGTTAGTCCCACTTTTAACATTGCATTTGAAGCCATATTTGGGTGAGGAAGATGAACTTCGTCGAGGGGCGACTTCATTTCAAGAAGGGAGGATGATGAGGACATCAATACCATTATTACACCCACCCCTGCTGCTATATCTTGGACCAATTACTAGAGCTTCATGCCAACTAAATTACCGGTACTTTCGTTTCTTGGTAATGATTCTAATGTTCATGAGAATATGATGCCTAAATTGGATACATTTGTTTTGCTTACAAATGAAGGGCCTAGCTTGGAGAAGGATGAACATTGGAGCAAGAACACACATGGAGTTGATGGCATGCATAGGGAGATCAAACGGAGTTACAAGTGATGATTCGGGACTTTGAAGCCATAAGGAGTGCATGAAGCCTTGGACGAAATATACAAGATGCCACTTCAAATAATCGTCCATAGGCTATTCTAGGTGCTCGTCACCTTATTATTGGACAGGCCCATGTAATTTCGAAATACATTAGTATAGGCTATTTTTAGAGTCGTATGTGGGGAAACAAGAGATAGGGTTAGTTTGGACCCCTCACAAGGACCACAAATTCACCCCTCTCCATATATACAGCCCTTAGGGCACCGTTTAGACTTAGGTTTTGTTTAGATCAAAAGTTCGCCATAGCTGCAACCGGCGTGCCGTTTGTGTTCACGACCAGACAAAGCGTCCGAGAACCCCATGATCAATAAAGCTTTCATCTTAAATTCGCAATATCAGATTGCAATCTCGGTTTCTTGCTTGTTCTTCGTTTGCTGCGGAAATAGACCCTCGTGGTCGGGTTGATCATGCTCGGCGTGGTCAATAACCTCTCGAGTTGGTTTAGCGATTGCTAAGGCGCGGCGTTCTCGCCGCTTCGTAGTCGGATCGTCAAAGTCGACTTCCAGCGAAATCGCCATCTCATCGAAAAGGCGGGACTTTGCCTCTATCATATGGACATCACCAAGTCAAAGCCCATTTGGCAAGTGACCCGTGCGACATCTACTTCACACACACTAAGGTGAATCATCTCCTGCATTGCTCCCGGCCCCTTGAGGATGGCACCTACTTGGCCTCCTCCGTGTGCATCATAGGTATTATTCGGAGCTTCACGGACGGCGAGGAGAATGCAAAGCCAGAGCGACCACACCATCGCGAGGCGTGAAGGAAGGCGGAAGAAGAAGCCGGAGGCGGCTGGGAGCGGGCGGACGTAGGACCGCCCGTCGGATCATCCAAGCTAGCCGGATCATCCGGTCCTCGCCGGGATCATCCGGACAATTAAATCAGCGACAGCGAGAAGGTCCTCCGAAGCCGGATCATCGGGTGCCTCCCGGATCATCCGGCAACCCGGATCATCCAGGACCCCCATCCGGATCATCAGGGCTCTTTGCTAGCAGCAGCGAGAATGGGGCAGCCCATGTATCCCTTCCCCTCAGCCCTTGGTGGCCATTCTCCTTAACCCTCCTCCTAGTTAGGGTTAGCAAAGTGATAGCTCATTCTTAGGTGAGCTTTGCTCCACTATCTCTTGAGAGAGACCTACTTCATTGGAGCCAAGACCTCCATCTGGGAGAAGATCCCCTACGGATACAAGACCTCCATCTGAGAGAAGATCCCCCTTGGATACAAGCCCTCTTTAAGAAGATCCATCTAGGGATATCATCAAGACCTCCTCTAGGAATGAACCTTACCTTGTATCGTTCCTTTTGTTCATCATTACCTTGTGATCTTGTGTGTTTGATTGTCTAGTGGATGTGTGATTTGGACTTGTTCTTGAGTGTTTCCCTTGTGATTTCTCCCGTTCTTCCCGTGTTCATCGTGTTCTTGAGGATCCGCTCCAAGCGTGAAGATCGATGGATTAGGGTTCCACCTACATCAATCTGCAATGTCATTAGAACTCTTGGAACATGTTCCATTTCAGGCCATCAAATGCTCCTCTAGCTTCCTCACTTCATCAATGTATGCTTCCATCCTTGGACTCTGGTAATCTTTGTTGACTTGGCGGACGACAAAAAGTATGAGTCACCCACGACAATAAGCTTCTTGATCCCAAGCTCTGCTGCTATCTGAGTCGGCAAGCAAGCCTTCATACTCTGATATTATTTGTTGCTTGCTCCTTGGGAAAATGCATTTGGACCATAGGGTGCTCTCGGTTGGGGCGACAGTGTCGCCCACCGGCGCCTTCTGTGAGAAGGCACCATCAAAGTACATGATCCTTTGCTAACTTCCAGCGGGGATGCTCTTCTCCGGAGTTTCTTCATCAGTG
Organism: Aegilops speltoides; assembly: GCA_021437245.1. Classification (NCBI taxonomy): domain Eukaryota; kingdom Viridiplantae; phylum Streptophyta; class Magnoliopsida; order Poales; family Poaceae; genus Aegilops; species Aegilops speltoides. The sequence goes on from JAHHZJ010009184.1 coordinate 7,817, forward strand.
TTGGCGTCCATTCTGCTATAAATTCTGCCAAGCGGCTCTGAATAGTTGAAATGCTTTCAAACTTGAGGCCAAACAGCAATTCGATTGCCCACTCGACAATCACACTGTTAGCCCGGGTTGCAACGTTATCCTCTTGGTGAGCAGTGACAACCGTGATCTGTGCTTAAGTAATGGTGCAGCTTCCTTGAGGCCATGAGTAGGCGAAAAAGCAACTCTGCACACAGTACCTTGATCTAGCCCTTAAGGAGGCCGCAAAAAATGGGCTTTGCACCTTCTTCTTGTTTTTCTTCATGCAGATCCATCCTTGAGCGAACTGTCGAGATCGGGGTTTGCGGGCGAGTTTGTCGGGCCCACTTGTCATTGGACTCGCTTATGCGGTGGCGGCTCATCATCCTCTCTCTCCGCCACTAACGCGGCACTAACCACTTGATTGGTTGCGATATAGCGACCTTCTCTTTGTGGCTTAGGTGCGACAAGTGTTGGAGTGGAGGACAAATATTTCTTCAAGTCTTGCGGTGCCAACCTCTCAAGCAAAGTCCATTTCATGGGACCGCCTTTTTCAAGATTTTGAAAAATGGCGGCGTTAAAGTGAAATGAATCTACTAAAGCGACAACAACGCAAACCTTCCTTTACATCAGCTTTGGGCTTCAATTTGCTCAATGGCCTTGATCTTGTGAATACTGCTGTCCCTCTGAGACACACAAAAGAACCCGAAAGCTTGGGAAGGAACTCCGAACACACACTTCACCGAGTTCACTTGTGATGGAACATCAATACCATTAGTTACACCTGGCCCAGCATTTGCTATCCTCTTGGACCAATTACTGAAGCTTGCACCGCCAACTAAATTACGGAGTACTTTCGTTTCTTGTAATGATTCTAATATTCATGAGAATATGATGCTGCCTAAATTGGATACATTTGTTTTGCTTACAAATGAAAGGCCTAGCTTGGAGAAGGATGAACAACTTTGGAGCAGAACAAGCATGGAGATGATGGCGGTAGCTAGAGGACAATAAGGAGTTACAAGTGATGATTCGGGACTTTGAAGCCACCATAATGAGTGCATGAAGCCTTGGACGAAAATACAAGATGCCACTTCATAAATTCGTCGAGACTATTCCAGGTGCTTTCGTCTTTGTATTATTGGGCAAGCCCATGTAATTTGAAATACATAAGTATAATCTTTTTAAGTCCCAGTATGTGTGGGAAATAAGAGGTAGGGTTAGTTTGGGACCCTCCACAAGGCCACAAATTGCCCTCTTCCTCAACATATCTGACCCTTAGGGCACAGTTTAGACTTTGGGTTTTGTTTAGATTAAAAGTTACTTCCATAGCTGCAACTTTAGCGTGCCGTTTGTGTTCACTTGACGGACCAAGTAAAGGGAGACGTGCGGAGCATCCATTCATCCCCATGTACGCCATTCTCTCCAGCCCCAGGGTATAGATGAGACCTCGACTATGCGCCGCCGGACACAAGGTAATTCATTCCTCTTGAACCGTGCTTTCCGCCTATGAGTTGGCTACTACCTCATAAACTGGACCTTGTATACACTCAGTACAACCAAGATGACAAGGAATCCGGGACCAAGGCCAAGCATGAAGAAACCGGCGGAAGGAGAAAGAAGACGGAAGCGGCTGTGGAGGCAGGCGGACATCGGACGCGTCCGGATCATCGGACCCTCCCGGATCATCCGAATGTGGTAGCAAAGACAAGCCATGCCGAAAGCGGCGGATCATCCGGGAATGAAGTGCCGGATCATCGGACCCATTTTTGGATCATCCAGACCACCATCGGATCATCAGACCCCTGTGTCTTGCGACTTGGGCTGAGCCCATTGATGAGGACATGACTACCTTGTATAAGACCAAAATATTGCATACATGCATATTTGTCGGTGATTTCTAGTTCAAACTATTCAATAATATATTTATGTTATCAGGAAGAAAATACTTCACATACTTTTGTGTTTTGTCTAATTGCAGGTGTATGGGACATTTGTATAATCCACATATGAAGATAAGGGAAAAGAGAAGTTTAGGTGCTGTTCAAAAAGTCTTCTCACGTCACTTTTGAAGAGAAGATAGAGTCCAAGTCTCTCACGTTGGATTCAGATTCGGACTGCAGAACATACCTGACTCAAAACGTCATAACTTTTTCATACGGACTCGAATTGGGTGATTCTTTTTTGTTGGAAGTAGATTTCATGCTCTTTCCAGCACAGTCAGAATCACCTTAAAAGCCTCCGGAGCATTGAGTTATGGACGAAACAATCTGACGCTGCACCAGAATCCGAGTCAAACTACAAGTCCAAAGGTGTTACGTCACCTCCACTTGGGCCCATTGCCTTGTACGACCTAGGGTTAGTTTTAGGCTGCCTTGGGACGTTCTCCCCCTCCTTGGCCGCCACCTTGCTCTATATAGTAGATCCATCTAGTAGCTTTCCTGAGGATTTGTTTAGTTAAAGTTAGCCATTGCAACCGTATGCTTTTGTGTCCCAACCGGACCAACCGCTTCGGATCCCCATCTATCAATACTTCATACATCATAATATTCAGATTGCTTTTATCATATTCTTGCTTGTTCTTGATTGCTTGCGAATAGACCTTGTGGTCGAGTTGATGGTGCTCGGCGTGGTCAATAACCTCTGGAGTTGGTTTAGCGATTGCTAAGTATAGCGTCGTGCACGTTTGTAGTCGGATCATCAAAGTCGTCTCCACCGTCGAATAGTTATCATCTCCGAAATCGGGACACCCGCCTCTATCAAGTGGTATCAGGTTTTCAGGTTTTCGGTGAGATTTTATTTTTCATAGTTTTGATGCATCATCATTCATTATACAGTCCATGAAAAAGCCCAAAAAGTTAGATCTGTTCATCCTTTGTCCACGATCTGAGCCTTTGCAATTTTCAATTCATTGCTTGCGTTGAATTATCGGTTGCATCGTCGTGTCAGGTTCTTTCTTGTGTCTAGTTCCTTTAGTTTGAGTTCTGTTCACATTAGTCACGCGCCTTTCATCATTATCCTTCGCTGTCCACCATCCCATCTATTAATTTCCACCACGTTCTGGCGCTATTCATTGTCATAATCATAGTTGAGGTCATTCACATCTTTGCTGATCAATGCATCTTATCTAGTTTGTCTTGGAAGAAAAAGATAGAAAAAAGAAAAAGAAAAAAAAGAAAAAGGGAAAAAAAGCGTGAGAAAAAAAAAAAGAAAAATTGGATCTATCTAGAATCAATCTACCTGAATTCAGTTGGAATCATTTTGCGCACTGTTCAGTAAAACAGGTGTATCTTCCTCATCTGAAGTCCGTTTTGGCTCCGTAGTACTCAAATTGAAGCTAGGGCGAGCCGCATCTAAATAGTTGCAGCTAGTTCAATATTTGACATCTCAAAATCGGCTTCTAAATAGGTCTTTTGCCTCTGAAGTTCGTGAACACAACTTTTCAATTTTTGTTTTAGTTTCTTTGACTCCTCATATCAACTTGAATTGGTGATTCTTTTTGCATTGGAAAGCTTGAGTTAGTAGCATTCTTTGAGAAATTTATCATAAAATTGGCTCAAACTTTTCAAAAGGAAAGTTGGAGAGAGTTGTTGTATATCACTTGGCGAGTTGTTTTCATCATTATCTTTCTTTTGTGATCTTCACTTATATCTTGCTGTCCAGAGCTACTTAGTATCCTTGATTGATGCTAGTTGTGCTCGTCGTGACCTCATTAGTGTTCTGGGCTCGCGTCTCTTGTCCGGTCTAGCCTAGGACCAGCACGATACCGTCGATGGCGTCTATTCAACATTGCATCTCTGATTGATTGCTAATCTTTTGCTACTATATAGCCAACCAGCTCCATATTTCTACACATGTATCGTGTATTCGGCAATGTTTACAAATCTTAAGGTTGGTGACCTTGTAAGATATTGATATTTGCTTTCTTTTATGTTCATAGGAACATTATTCGGAATTTTGTTTCTTCTACTAATCATGATAGGTTCGGAGATAGAAGTTCTTGCGATGGAGGACATCTTCACCATCACGAGAGTTGGACCTTTACACACACCACATGGGCAGTTATCTCTTTACCGTCATTTGAGGTAGATTTAATCCTGCTATTTATCTTGCTTGAGTTTGAAATAGAACAAGTTTTAGTAACCATGACTTTTCGAACTTGGCAATCTGAGCTGCCACTAGAGCATTCTTGGTTTTGCTTAGTTTGGTGGAGTGTGCATTGTAAGAAAAATATTGATAACCAACCCACAACTTGGAAGATTTGAAAGATGTAATGAGACAACATTTTCCCTCCTTACTATCATAATGAATTGCTTTAAATTTGAACAATTTAAACAAGGCAACAACACATTCATGCTTACTACAAAGAGTTCAAATCTTATATGCATCATTGTGACATAGAAGAATCTAGGATGATACAATGAATAAATTTTTGGTGGTTTGAACCATGATATTGGAAAGATTTGATGTATTTCTCGTTGCATTACTGGTATGTATGTTAGGTGCTTGTACCTTTGAGAGCGAGATCTGAGGAGGATGCATTGGTGACTACAACAACTACTATTCAGTTCATGCTCACCACCGCGGTTGGTTCCTCCACCGTTGCACCTACTAGAGCAGCCCCACCTCGGATTGTGAGCATCATCTCAAGAGCATGGTGCATTGTCTCGTCTGCCTACATCAGCTCGTCTTTGCGACAAAGTATGATAAAATATTGATGATATCTTTACATGAGAATGATGCATCCGTAGTTAACTTGAATGCATCATGTGTTGAGTTACACGGTGATTTGAGCATCACCTATTTTAGAGAATCTTGGCTGTCATGAATCGTCATGTGATCAAACAACTGAAATACCAACAATTTTGATTGCACCCATTGAATTAACTGTTGATGCAAAAGAATCAATGTTTAATCATTTGATATGACCTCTAATCTTGGTGATGATTACGTGTGGAATGACTCATTGCATGTTTGCTTATCTAAGCATGTTGTAGCATGTAAATTTGATTCAAATAAGGTTTATTCACCAATGTTGGGATGGTTTAATGATGAACATTGTCAATCTTTTGAAATAAATAAAACTTCACTTATATGTGCTGAGTTGCAATATTTTCATGCCTTCTAGTTCTTGTACTAATTTGTTGGCTTTAGATTTTATGAACTATGCAAGTTACTCATCTATTCATGTGTCATATATGCAAAATCAGGGAAGTAAAATGGATGGCGTATACATATACAACATGTTTGTCTCTTTTGTTAGCCACATTTCAGATTAAGCAGCATAGGGCGGCTTTATTTTCAAGGGGAGGATGATGAGGACATGACTACCTTGTATGAACAAAAATATTGCATACATGCATATTTGTCAGGTGATTTCTAGTTCAAACTATTCAATAATATATTTATGTTATCGAGAAAAAAATACTTCACATACTTTTGTGTTTTGTCTAATTGCAGGTGTATGGGACATTTGTATAATCCACATATGAAGATAAAGGAAAAGGAGTTTAGGTGCTGTTCAAAGTCTTCTCCGTCACTTTTGGGCGAAGATAGAGTCCAGTCTCACGTTCGGATTGATTCGGACTGCGGACATACCTGACTCAAAACGTCAACAACTTTTTCATACGGACTCCAATTGGGTGATTCTTTTTTGTTGGAAAGTGGATTTCATGCTCTTTCCAGCACAGTCAGAATCACCTTAAAAAGCCTTCAGGCGTTGAGTTATGGACGAAACAATCTGACGCTTTACCAGAATCCGAGTCAAACTACAAGTCCAAAGGTGTTACGTCACCTCCACTTGGGCCCATTGCCTTGTACGACCTAGGGTTAGTTTTAGGCTGCCTTGGGCGTTCTCCACCTCCTTGGCCCCACCCTTGCTCCTATATAAGTAGATCCATCTAGTAGCTTTTCACAGGGATTTGTTTAGTTAAAGTTAGCCATTGCAACCGTTGCCTTGTTTGTGTCAGCGACAAGACCAAGACAGCTTACGGATCCCCTTTAACAATACTTCATACATACTACTTAATATTCAGATTGCTTTTATCATATTCTTGCTTGTTCTTGATTGCTTGGGAATAGACCTTCCGTGGTCAGGTTGATCGTGCTCGGCGTGGTCAATAACCTCTGGAGTTGGTTTAGCGATTGCTAAGTACGCGTCGTGCTACGTTTGTAGTCGGATCATCAAAGTCGTCTCCACCAAATCGATAGTTATCATCTCATGAAAATCGGGACACCCGCTCTATCACCCATCTTGCCCAGCCCCTAGTCATAAATAGGACCCCTCTCCTCACTTTGAGACTTAGCATTGGATTAGCTCATATTTGTTGTGGCAGAGCCTTTGCTCATCCACGGTGCTTCTCCTCGGGAATCGGGACCTTCGTCTAGGAGAAGATCCATTCGGATTCAAGACCCTACCTAGGGAAGATCCTAAATGGTTTGAAGGCCCCTATCTGAGGAAGAACATCAAGGCCTCCTCTTGGAGATGAGCGATTCCTTTGTATCCTTACCCTAGTTGACTATGTATCTTGTGGATCTCATGTGTGTATGTTGATCTAGCACTTGTGTGATCGATTCCTTGTTGGTTGAGTGATTTCCTCTCGTTTTCCGCGTTTCTCTCGTTTTCTTCGCGTTCTTGATGTTCCATCCGTGAGGATCCCTCAAACGTGAAAGATGGCGTGAATTAGGGTTCCACCCTACATCATATGTATCATGAGCCACGTTGATCCGTTTTGGAGTCCCTCCCATTTTTCTAGCCTTCTTTTGCGATTTAGGTCCTAAAGATAAAAATAGCCCAAAATTTTTGGTGATTTGTTGGTTTGATGATGTTTTGTTGATTTTGATCCATGGATTTGCTGGTTTCAAGTGGATCTAGCATTTCCCCAAGTTTCCCACTTCCATCAAAATCTCATCAATTTTGACCCAAATCCCAAATTGCCCAAAATTCATCTCACGAAACAAATCGGCGGATTGACTTGCCGGATCATCGGACCATCTCCGGATCATCCGGACATCCCGAATCAGCTGGCGCCCGGACGTCCGGATAATTCACGCACCGAAAAACAGAACCGGCTTCAGCGAACCGGATCATCGGGAAATACAGGATCATCGGACCAAGCCGGATTATGGGACCTCCTCCGGATGTCCGGTTAACCTGAAACCAGCTTGGCTGATTTTGTTTTGTCCATAACTAATTCATCGAACTCCGATTTTGACATTCTTTAGCTCATTTGAGCTCTTGACATCCCCATCCACAAAATACCACCAACATCATTTGACTCCATCATATTTTCTGAAATTTGGCAAGTTTGCCTAGGCCCTCCACCATATCATCATATAGCCACCGACTTCATAACCTAACCCATTTTGTTCCCCATTGCATATGTGGTTGTTTAAGTAGTGACTTGAGTCTCCTAAGGTGTTTGACTACTTAGGGACAGTTGCTTCTTCATCCACCACCACCACCACTTCGCATAGACATTCCCACCATACACTTCGACAACCAACCAACTTGGTTTGAGCTTGTTTGAGTTGTAGCTTGTGTCTCCTAAGGTGTTTGGCTACTTAGGGCAACTTCAACTCCACGTGTATATCCATCATTCCACTTCGCATTTGCCTAGTGCAAAACCACCACTTACTTTATTTTTGACATTTGTCATTTGAGATTTTGAGTTTGCGGTTTTCCGTTTCCTAAGTGTTTCTACTTAGGGCAGTCTCCATCTTCTTGGTATCTACACCAAGAACACGCACTCATCGCCATAAAGGGCGGTAACCTCAACATCATTGTATATCCTTGCAAATTGCATTATTAACCCCTAGCCCATTTGGGTCACTTACCTGAGACTAGCCATTTGAGTATTGCAGCAGCGTTACTTGTGCACATTAGTTATCCACCATTCCATTGCATACATACCATATCATATTGGTATCATATCATCCGTATAAGTTCCATATACACATTGCTATCTTGGTTTAATGCATTATACAAAAGTGGCCAAAAAAACTTTTAAGCAAAAGAAACAAAGGCACAAATGAGCAAGTGCCACATCATCCCCATTGCATAAGATTGTCAAATCTACATCATATGATCTCATGCTTGAGAAACACGGAAATACATACACATAGCATACTTGGGATAGAAAGAATATCCATTTTGCATCGTATAGGTTATGCACAAGTGTCATATCCGCCTATTGAGTCGTGCTACCGTCTCTCTTGAGTTGTGCAACCGGCGTTTGGTGGATTCCACATTTGAGCTCATTCCTTGGTTGCCACGACCCCATTTATCTACTCTGTGTGTGTGTATTTTCTTTGCTATTGGTCCATTTGTCTCACTTGCGGTTTGTGAATCCTTTTCAACATATTGACTCTTGCTAACATTTTGCATTAAATTTTTGTGCCACTATCCTCACGAGCTCCACTATAAGCCTTACTTGTGTAGGTGTGAGAATCGACAAGGATCGGTACCAATAGTGCTATTTCATTATGCATTTGAGTGAACTTGATTCATCTTCAACTTGGTCAAAGGTACATTGGTATTTGTTCTTCTCCTTCTACCACTCATTAGTTCATCCTATCGAACCGGTCTGAGCCTTTGCATAATATTTTACGTATTTGCATTGTTGAATTTGCGGTTGCATCGTGTCTAGTTGCTGGTCTTAGAGTCTAGTCTTTTAGAGTTTGAGTTCTGGTCATAAGTTGTCACGCCGCCGCCTTTCGCATTATCGCCATACGCCATCTACCACGCTTATCGCCACGCTTGAATCCGTATCCATATACCACCGCTGCCGCCTATCTACCGCTGCCATCGACCACCATATATCCACCACCAATCCGGTCCCTTGCATAATAGGTTTGTTTGGGATCCATCTAGTTTTCGATCGTGTTTCCTTGTACGAGTAGGTTTGGTTCAGCAATCTTTGCCGTCCGTGAAAGAGGTTGGTTTCCAAAAAAACAAAAGTCGGAAACCACCCTCGTTTTAGGCAAAATTTTCCAAGCATGGGGATAAAAATTTTCTGGCTATCCTTTTTAGGTGTTTCTAGCGTATTGAGCGATCGCCGTTATAGAAAGTTTTTTGACCCGTTTCAGTTTTGGGTCCAGGCGGTCGAATCGAAAAATTCGTGCCCATCGATTTGTTTGGGAAAAGTTTTGAGACACTTCGCCATATAGTGATCTTCGCAAAAAAAAAAACGGCATAAAAAAAAATCTGCGCAAAAAAAAGAAAAAAATTTCAGAGTGTGCTCCTCCCTTGTTTACGTCGTGATTTTGTTCTGGGCTCGCGTCTAGCACGGTCTAGCCTAGGACCACAGCAAACTCTGCGTCGTTGGCGTTTATTCAACTTTGCATCTACGAATTGATTATTGCGACCCTTTTGCTACCATATTATAAGCCTTCAGCTCCACATACATCTGCGTCGTGCGTTGGACTCTCCTGGTAATCATATATCCATTTGAGAGTTTTGACTTCTAGGTTGCCGATCACCACTCTTTGGGTAGGCGTAAAATTTGAGATTTGCTTGGCGGGTTTGTGATACACCACCACCACTTCTTAGTAGCTGTGAGGATCATATTCTTGTGTGTTTCTATTTTCTAACCATGGCGAGGATCACAAGCGATGGGCTGATTGGGAGAACTGACGACAAGCAGCTACATGATAAGTTTCAGCAAATGATGATTGGACAGTGCAAGATGTGCTAAACAATTTGTGAGGCCATGGAGAAGATAGATGGCATTGAGAAGGCGTTTGAAACAAAGCTTGATAGCAAGTTTGATGAATTGCTCGCGCGTTTCCACAACCACCGCCGGCTACCTATCGCTTCTCTGCGACAACAACTACACCCCTTCCGAATCGGTATGGGCGAGCTCGGCGTGTTCCTATTGAGCGAGACAAAATTCTGGTGCAGCTACTCTGCTTTGTTGGTGCTTCTTTGGCTCCTGCTCTGCTCTTTGCTTTGGTACCGGAGAGGATGATTATGTGGGAGATTACGAGGATGAGGTTGATCAACATCGAACTACGTGCAACCACCAGCACCACAACCACGAATCACATGCAAATAATGGCAATGTTAGGGCTCCCCTCAGTCGAGATCATGACCATCTCCCTAAACTGAAATTGAATATTCCACCATTTGAGGGTAGATATGTTCACGATATATATCTTACTTGGGAGTTAGAAACTGAACAACGATTTACATGTTTACAATATCACGAGGAGGCGTGTTCTGCTGTTGTTTGTGCTTTCACTAGCTTTGCATGTGTTTGGTGAGTGCGAACATTGTAGATTATATCCTGTTCCCTACTTGGGCTGCTTTGAAAACTGCTATGCGTACTCGTTGGGTTCCACCATATTATCAACGTGAATTACTTCAAAAATTGCAGCAAGACAAGGAAAAAAAAATGCAGAAGAATATTATCGGAATTACAAACTGGCTTGATTAGATGTGGTATTGTTGAGGAGAATGAAGCTATGCTTGCGTTTTAGGTGGATTAAATAGAGATTCAGACCATTCTAGACTATAAGGATTATAATAATATCACTCGTTTATTCCATCTTGCTTGTAAAGCTGAGCGTGAAGTCTTGAGGATCGGCGGGCATTGGCGGTTAACTTTTTGCAGTGCGACCTTCATCATGGACACACGTGCATCATCTACTTACGCCCACCGGCACCTCCCGGTGCCACCTCCAACGTGATACAAGAGCACAACCACCACTATCTGCCAAGAACACGGTATCGGACACCGCACAGGCTCTTCTTCTTCCATGCGTCAGCAGGGCACACAAGTGATATTATTGTCGTGTTGTAAGGGAAGAGGACATTTTGCGAGAATGCAAATCTGCGTGTGATGATTGCTCACGAGGATGGTGGGTATGAGTCCGCTAGTGACTATGATGAGAGACTTTGGCTCTTATTACACATGAGGAACACGGTGGAGATGATTACGATCATGAGACACAATACATGGCTGCGAAGATCTTGGCGGTATGAATGTTTATTGCTCAACGTGTTTTGAGTGTGCGGGTTACACAAGCTGAGCAAAATCGAGCATAATTTGTTCCATACAAAGGAGTTGTGAAGAGCGTTCTATTCAGCGTCATCATAGATGGAGAGCTGCAACAACTTGGCTAGCATGGAGATGGTGGAAGCTATCTCTCACCACAAGACCACATCCACATCCTTACTACCAATGGTTCAACAACAGCGGCAAGGTTAAGGTAACCGTCTTGTTAGTGTGCATTTTAGTATCTCTACATATGCTAATTATGTTGATTGTGATGTAGTACCTATGCATGTGTTCCTTGTTACTTGGTAGACCATGGCAATTTGATAAAATTCTGCACCATGGTAGAAACAATCATTATACTCTTGTTCATAAGGATAAAAATATTACTTTGCTTCCTATGACTCTGAGTCCATTTGAAAGATGATATTAATAGAGCTAATAAAAGCAAAACAGGAGAAAAATAAGAGTGAAAATCAGATTGTGGCAAAAGAATTTGAGCAACACATGAAGCCTAATAATAAACCATCTCATTTATACGAAATTAAATTGAAAAGTGCATGTTTACTTGCCACAAATCGATATTGATGAGCTAGATTTTAGCAAATCTATTTGCTATGCTTTTGTGTGCAAAAAGGCATTATTTTCATTCGAGGGCGTGCCTTCCTCTTTGCCCCTGTCACTAACATTTTTAGGAGTTCGTGGCGTCTTTCCACAAGGCGTGCCACCGGATACCGCCTATTGATTGAGCATCAAATTGACTTAATTCGGTGCATCATTCCAACCGTGCACCATCCGTACCAATCGGAGAAGGCGAAGGAGATTATCGTCGATGCGAACGCTTTCGACAAAGGTTATATCTGTGAATCCCTTAGTCCTTGTCTTTGTTCCTATTATTCTAGTGCGAAAAAGGATGGTGCGTCACGTATGTGTGTTGATTGTAGAGCATCAATAATATTACTATTAGTTATCGTCACCCTATTCTAGGCTAGATGATATGCTTGATGAATTGAGTGGCTCTACAATATTCTCCAAAGTTGATTTGCGTAGTGGATACCATCAAATTCGTATGAAATTGGGAGATGAATGGAAAACAGCATTTAAAACTAAGTTTGGATTATATGAGTGGTTAGTCATGCCTTTTGGGTTAACTAATACCTAGTACTTTCATGAGATTAATGAGCGAAGTTTCGTGCTTTCATTGGACGATTTGTGGTAGTCTATTTTGATGATATCTTGATTTATAGCAAATCTTTGGAAGAACATTTGGAACATTCGTGCTGTTTTTAATGCTCTCGTGATGCACGTTTGTTTGGTAACCTTGGGAAGTGCACCTTTTGCGACCGAGTATCTTTTCTTGGCTATGTTGTTACTCTCACGAGGAATTGAAGTTGATAAAGCCAAGATTGAAGCTATTGAGAGTTGGCGCAACCCAAGCAGTCACACAAGTGAGGAGTTTCCTTGGTCTCGCTGGTTTCTATAGGCGTTTTGTGAGATTTCAGCACCATTGCTGCACCTCTCAATGAGCTTACAAAGAAGGATGTGCCTTTTGTTTGGGTGCCCGCAGGAAGAGGCCTTCCGGTATTGAAAGCTAAGTTGACACATGCTCCTTTACTCCAACTTCCTGATTTTAATAAGACTTTTGAGCTTGAATGTGATGCTAGTGGAATTGGATTAGGAGGTGTGTTATTACAAGATAGCAAACTGTTGCATACTTTTACGAAAATTGAGTGGGCCTAGTCTGAATTACTCTACTTATGATAAAGAATTATATGCTCTTGTTAGGACTTTAGAAACATGGCAACATTATTTATGGCCCAAGAATTTGTTATACATTCGATCATGAATCTTTGAAACATATTAAAAGTCAAGCTAAACTGAATCGTAGACATGCTAAATGGGTTGAATTCATTGAGACTTTCCTTATGTCATTAAACACAAGAGGGTAAAAGAAAATGTTATTACGATGCATTGTCTAAATCGCTATACTATGCTTTCACAACTTGACTTCAAAATATTTGGTTTGGAGACCATCAAAGATCAATATGTGCATGTTGATTTTAAAGATGTATTGCAGGGTATGAAAGGAAGAACATGGAACAAGTTTATCGTTAATGATGGATTTGTGTTCGTGCTAACAAGCTATGCATTCGGCTAGCTCCGTTCGTCTTTTGTTGTTGCGGGGGCGCATGGAGGAGGACTAATGGGACACTTTGGCGAAGAAGGCGGAGGGCGTACTTGCTACACATTTCTTTTGGCCAAAGATGAGGCAGGATGTTGGCGTTTGTTGCTTTCGCTGCACTACATGTCAAAAAGCTAAGTCGACTCAATCCTCATGGTTTATATATGTTTGCTGTACCTAGTGTTCCTTGGGAGGATATATCTATGGACTTTGTTTTAGGTTTACCTAGAACAAAGAAGGGAGGATAGCATATTTGTTGTCGTGGATAGATTCTGAAAATGGCACACTTTATACCATGTCATAAGCGATGATCTTGTCAATATTGCTGATTTGTTCTTTAAATGAAATTAGTTTGCATGGTGTGCCAAATACTATTGTTTGAATGATACTAAATTTCTTAGCCACTTTTGGAGATGTTTATGGGCTAAGTTGGGGACTAAACTTTTTTAGTACTACTTGTCACTAATGATGGACAAACTAAGTAGTCAATAGAACATTGTCTACTATGCTTGGGGCTGTTCTAAAGAAAAATAAGAAAATGTGGGAGGAATGCTTGCCTCATATTGAATTTGCTTATAATGTTCATTCATTCTACTACTAAGATGTGCCCTTTTGAAGTTGTGTATGGTTTCCTACCTCGTGCCTATTGATTTGTTGCCTCTTCCATCTTGAGAAGGTTAATTTTGATGCTAAAGCTTTGATTGATTTTAAAAATGCATGAGTTAACTAAGGAAAACATTGGCGTATGAATGCTAAATATAAACTTTGGAGATAAGGGTGAAAACATGTTGTGTTGCACACAGAATCTTGTTTGGTTACATTTGAGATAGATTTCTGATTTGCAGTCAAAGCTAATACGTGCTACTGGTCCCTTTAAGGTGTTGGAGAAAGTAAATGATAATGCATATAAACTTGAGCTGCTGAGATTTTGGGGTTAGTCCCACTTTTAACATTGCATTTGAAGCCATATTTGGGTGAGGAAGATGAACTTCGTCGAGGGGCGACTTCATTTCAAGAAGGGAGGATGATGAGGACATCAATACCATTATTACACCCACCCCTGCTGCTATATCTTGGACCAATTACTAGAGCTTCATGCCAACTAAATTACCGGTACTTTCGTTTCTTGGTAATGATTCTAATGTTCATGAGAATATGATGCCTAAATTGGATACATTTGTTTTGCTTACAAATGAAGGGCCTAGCTTGGAGAAGGATGAACATTGGAGCAAGAACACACATGGAGTTGATGGCATGCATAGGGAGATCAAACGGAGTTACAAGTGATGATTCGGGACTTTGAAGCCATAAGGAGTGCATGAAGCCTTGGACGAAATATACAAGATGCCACTTCAAATAATCGTCCATAGGCTATTCTAGGTGCTCGTCACCTTATTATTGGACAGGCCCATGTAATTTCGAAATACATTAGTATAGGCTATTTTTAGAGTCGTATGTGGGGAAACAAGAGATAGGGTTAGTTTGGACCCCTCACAAGGACCACAAATTCACCCCTCTCCATATATACAGCCCTTAGGGCACCGTTTAGACTTAGGTTTTGTTTAGATCAAAAGTTCGCCATAGCTGCAACCGGCGTGCCGTTTGTGTTCACGACCAGACAAAGCGTCCGAGAACCCCATGATCAATAAAGCTTTCATCTTAAATTCGCAATATCAGATTGCAATCTCGGTTTCTTGCTTGTTCTTCGTTTGCTGCGGAAATAGACCCTCGTGGTCGGGTTGATCATGCTCGGCGTGGTCAATAACCTCTCGAGTTGGTTTAGCGATTGCTAAGGCGCGGCGTTCTCGCCGCTTCGTAGTCGGATCGTCAAAGTCGACTTCCAGCGAAATCGCCATCTCATCGAAAAGGCGGGACTTTGCCTCTATCATATGGACATCACCAAGTCAAAGCCCATTTGGCAAGTGACCCGTGCGACATCTACTTCACACACACTAAGGTGAATCATCTCCTGCATTGCTCCCGGCCCCTTGAGGATGGCACCTACTTGGCCTCCTCCGTGTGCATCATAGGTATTATTCGGAGCTTCACGGACGGCGAGGAGAATGCAAAGCCAGAGCGACCACACCATCGCGAGGCGTGAAGGAAGGCGGAAGAAGAAGCCGGAGGCGGCTGGGAGCGGGCGGACGTAGGACCGCCCGTCGGATCATCCAAGCTAGCCGGATCATCCGGTCCTCGCCGGGATCATCCGGACAATTAAATCAGCGACAGCGAGAAGGTCCTCCGAAGCCGGATCATCGGGTGCCTCCCGGATCATCCGGCAACCCGGATCATCCAGGACCCCCATCCGGATCATCAGGGCTCTTTGCTAGCAGCAGCGAGAATGGGGCAGCCCATGTATCCCTTCCCCTCAGCCCTTGGTGGCCATTCTCCTTAACCCTCCTCCTAGTTAGGGTTAGCAAAGTGATAGCTCATTCTTAGGTGAGCTTTGCTCCACTATCTCTTGAGAGAGACCTACTTCATTGGAGCCAAGACCTCCATCTGGGAGAAGATCCCCTACGGATACAAGACCTCCATCTGAGAGAAGATCCCCCTTGGATACAAGCCCTCTTTAAGAAGATCCATCTAGGGATATCATCAAGACCTCCTCTAGGAATGAACCTTACCTTGTATCGTTCCTTTTGTTCATCATTACCTTGTGATCTTGTGTGTTTGATTGTCTAGTGGATGTGTGATTTGGACTTGTTCTTGAGTGTTTCCCTTGTGATTTCTCCCGTTCTTCCCGTGTTCATCGTGTTCTTGAGGATCCGCTCCAAGCGTGAAGATCGATGGATTAGGGTTCCACCTACATCAATCTGCAATGTCATTAGAACTCTTGGAACATGTTCCATTTCAGGCCATCAAATGCTCCTCTAGCTTCCTCACTTCATCAATGTATGCTTCCATCCTTGGACTCTGGTAATCTTTGTTGACTTGGCGGACGACAAAAAGTATGAGTCACCCACGACAATAAGCTTCTTGATCCCAAGCTCTGCTGCTATCTGAGTCGGCAAGCAAGCCTTCATACTCTGATATTATTTGTTGCTTGCTCCTTGGGAAAATGCATTTGGACCATAGGGTGCTCTCGGTTGGGGCGACAGTGTCGCCCACCGGCGCCTTCTGTGAGAAGGCACCATCAAAGTACATGATCCTTTGCTAACTTCCAGCGGGGATGCTCTTCTCCGGAGTTTCTTCATCAGTGTTGGCGTCCATTCTGCTATAAATTCTGCCAAGCGGCTCTGAATAGTTGAAATGCTTTCAAACTTGAGGCCAAACAGCAATTCGATTGCCCACTCGACAATCACACTGTTAGCCCGGGTTGCAACGTTATCCTCTTGGTGAGCAGTGACAACCGTGATCTGTGCTTAAGTAATGGTGCAGCTTCCTTGAGGCCATGAGTAGGCGAAAAAGCAACTCTGCACACAGTACCTTGATCTAGCCCTTAAGGAGGCCGCAAAAAATGGGCTTTGCACCTTCTTCTTGTTTTTCTTCATGCAGATCCATCCTTGAGCGAACTGTCGAGATCGGGGTTTGCGGGCGAGTTTGTCGGGCCCACTTGTCATTGGACTCGCTTATGCGGTGGCGGCTCATCATCCTCTCTCTCCGCCACTAACGCGGCACTAACCACTTGATTGGTTGCGATATAGCGACCTTCTCTTTGTGGCTTAGGTGCGACAAGTGTTGGAGTGGAGGACAAATATTTCTTCAAGTCTTGCGGTGCCAACCTCTCAAGCAAAGTCCATTTCATGGGACCGCCTTTTTCAAGATTTTGAAAAATGGCGGCGTTAAAGTGAAATGAATCTACTAAAGCGACAACAACGCAAACCTTCCTTTACATCAGCTTTGGGCTTCAATTTGCTCAATGGCCTTGATCTTGTGAATACTGCTGTCCCTCTGAGACACACAAAAGAACCCGAAAGCTTGGGAAGGAACTCCGAACACACACTTCACCGAGTTCACTTGTGATGGAACATCAATACCATTAGTTACACCTGGCCCAGCATTTGCTATCCTCTTGGACCAATTACTGAAGCTTGCACCGCCAACTAAATTACGGAGTACTTTCGTTTCTTGTAATGATTCTAATATTCATGAGAATATGATGCTGCCTAAATTGGATACATTTGTTTTGCTTACAAATGAAAGGCCTAGCTTGGAGAAGGATGAACAACTTTGGAGCAGAACAAGCATGGAGATGATGGCGGTAGCTAGAGGACAATAAGGAGTTACAAGTGATGATTCGGGACTTTGAAGCCACCATAATGAGTGCATGAAGCCTTGGACGAAAATACAAGATGCCACTTCATAAATTCGTCGAGACTATTCCAGGTGCTTTCGTCTTTGTATTATTGGGCAAGCCCATGTAATTTGAAATACATAAGTATAATCTTTTTAAGTCCCAGTATGTGTGGGAAATAAGAGGTAGGGTTAGTTTGGGACCCTCCACAAGGCCACAAATTGCCCTCTTCCTCAACATATCTGACCCTTAGGGCACAGTTTAGACTTTGGGTTTTGTTTAGATTAAAAGTTACTTCCATAGCTGCAACTTTAGCGTGCCGTTTGTGTTCACTTGACGGACCAAGTAAAGGGAGACGTGCGGAGCATCCATTCATCCCCATGTACGCCATTCTCTCCAGCCCCAGGGTATAGATGAGACCTCGACTATGCGCCGCCGGACACAAGGTAATTCATTCCTCTTGAACCGTGCTTTCCGCCTATGAGTTGGCTACTACCTCATAAACTGGACCTTGTATACACTCAGTACAACCAAGATGACAAGGAATCCGGGACCAAGGCCAAGCATGAAGAAACCGGCGGAAGGAGAAAGAAGACGGAAGCGGCTGTGGAGGCAGGCGGACATCGGACGCGTCCGGATCATCGGACCCTCCCGGATCATCCGAATGTGGTAGCAAAGACAAGCCATGCCGAAAGCGGCGGATCATCCGGGAATGAAGTGCCGGATCATCGGACCCATTTTTGGATCATCCAGACCACCATCGGATCATCAGACCCCTGTGTCTTGCGACTTGGGCTGAGCCCATTGATGAGGACATGACTACCTTGTATAAGACCAAAATATTGCATACATGCATATTTGTCGGTGATTTCTAGTTCAAACTATTCAATAATATATTTATGTTATCAGGAAGAAAATACTTCACATACTTTTGTGTTTTGTCTAATTGCAGGTGTATGGGACATTTGTATAATCCACATATGAAGATAAGGGAAAAGAGAAGTTTAGGTGCTGTTCAAAAAGTCTTCTCACGTCACTTTTGAAGAGAAGATAGAGTCCAAGTCTCTCACGTTGGATTCAGATTCGGACTGCAGAACATACCTGACTCAAAACGTCATAACTTTTTCATACGGACTCGAATTGGGTGATTCTTTTTTGTTGGAAGTAGATTTCATGCTCTTTCCAGCACAGTCAGAATCACCTTAAAAGCCTCCGGAGCATTGAGTTATGGACGAAACAATCTGACGCTGCACCAGAATCCGAGTCAAACTACAAGTCCAAAGGTGTTACGTCACCTCCACTTGGGCCCATTGCCTTGTACGACCTAGGGTTAGTTTTAGGCTGCCTTGGGACGTTCTCCCCCTCCTTGGCCGCCACCTTGCTCTATATAGTAGATCCATCTAGTAGCTTTCCTGAGGATTTGTTTAGTTAAAGTTAGCCATTGCAACCGTATGCTTTTGTGTCCCAACCGGACCAACCGCTTCGGATCCCCATCTATCAATACTTCATACATCATAATATTCAGATTGCTTTTATCATATTCTTGCTTGTTCTTGATTGCTTGCGAATAGACCTTGTGGTCGAGTTGATGGTGCTCGGCGTGGTCAATAACCTCTGGAGTTGGTTTAGCGATTGCTAAGTATAGCGTCGTGCACGTTTGTAGTCGGATCATCAAAGTCGTCTCCACCGTCGAATAGTTATCATCTCCGAAATCGGGACACCCGCCTCTATCAAGTGGTATCAGGTTTTCAGGTTTTCGGTGAGATTTTATTTTTCATAGTTTTGATGCATCATCATTCATTATACAGTCCATGAAAAAGCCCAAAAAGTTAGATCTGTTCATCCTTTGTCCACGATCTGAGCCTTTGCAATTTTCAATTCATTGCTTGCGTTGAATTATCGGTTGCATCGTCGTGTCAGGTTCTTTCTTGTGTCTAGTTCCTTTAGTTTGAGTTCTGTTCACATTAGTCACGCGCCTTTCATCATTATCCTTCGCTGTCCACCATCCCATCTATTAATTTCCACCACGTTCTGGCGCTATTCATTGTCATAATCATAGTTGAGGTCATTCACATCTTTGCTGATCAATGCATCTTATCTAGTTTGTCTTGGAAGAAAAAGATAGAAAAAAGAAAAAGAAAAAAAAGAAAAAGGGAAAAAAAGCGTGAGAAAAAAAAAAAGAAAAATTGGATCTATCTAGAATCAATCTACCTGAATTCAGTTGGAATCATTTTGCGCACTGTTCAGTAAAACAGGTGTATCTTCCTCATCTGAAGTCCGTTTTGGCTCCGTAGTACTCAAATTGAAGCTAGGGCGAGCCGCATCTAAATAGTTGCAGCTAGTTCAATATTTGACATCTCAAAATCGGCTTCTAAATAGGTCTTTTGCCTCTGAAGTTCGTGAACACAACTTTTCAATTTTTGTTTTAGTTTCTTTGACTCCTCATATCAACTTGAATTGGTGATTCTTTTTGCATTGGAAAGCTTGAGTTAGTAGCATTCTTTGAGAAATTTATCATAAAATTGGCTCAAACTTTTCAAAAGGAAAGTTGGAGAGAGTTGTTGTATATCACTTGGCGAGTTGTTTTCATCATTATCTTTCTTTTGTGATCTTCACTTATATCTTGCTGTCCAGAGCTACTTAGTATCCTTGATTGATGCTAGTTGTGCTCGTCGTGACCTCATTAGTGTTCTGGGCTCGCGTCTCTTGTCCGGTCTAGCCTAGGACCAGCACGATACCGTCGATGGCGTCTATTCAACATTGCATCTCTGATTGATTGCTAATCTTTTGCTACTATATAGCCAACCAGCTCCATATTTCTACACATGTATCGTGTATTCGGCAATGTTTACAAATCTTAAGGTTGGTGACCTTGTAAGATATTGATATTTGCTTTCTTTTATGTTCATAGGAACATTATTCGGAATTTTGTTTCTTCTACTAATCATGATAGGTTCGGAGATAGAAGTTCTTGCGATGGAGGACATCTTCACCATCACGAGAGTTGGACCTTTACACACACCACATGGGCAGTTATCTCTTTACCGTCATTTGAGGTAGATTTAATCCTGCTATTTATCTTGCTTGAGTTTGAAATAGAACAAGTTTTAGTAACCATGACTTTTCGAACTTGGCAATCTGAGCTGCCACTAGAGCATTCTTGGTTTTGCTTAGTTTGGTGGAGTGTGCATTGTAAGAAAAATATTGATAACCAACCCACAACTTGGAAGATTTGAAAGATGTAATGAGACAACATTTTCCCTCCTTACTATCATAATGAATTGCTTTAAATTTGAACAATTTAAACAAGGCAACAACACATTCATGCTTACTACAAAGAGTTCAAATCTTATATGCATCATTGTGACATAGAAGAATCTAGGATGATACAATGAATAAATTTTTGGTGGTTTGAACCATGATATTGGAAAGATTTGATGTATTTCTCGTTGCATTACTGGTATGTATGTTAGGTGCTTGTACCTTTGAGAGCGAGATCTGAGGAGGATGCATTGGTGACTACAACAACTACTATTCAGTTCATGCTCACCACCGCGGTTGGTTCCTCCACCGTTGCACCTACTAGAGCAGCCCCACCTCGGATTGTGAGCATCATCTCAAGAGCATGGTGCATTGTCTCGTCTGCCTACATCAGCTCGTCTTTGCGACAAAGTATGATAAAATATTGATGATATCTTTACATGAGAATGATGCATCCGTAGTTAACTTGAATGCATCATGTGTTGAGTTACACGGTGATTTGAGCATCACCTATTTTAGAGAATCTTGGCTGTCATGAATCGTCATGTGATCAAACAACTGAAATACCAACAATTTTGATTGCACCCATTGAATTAACTGTTGATGCAAAAGAATCAATGTTTAATCATTTGATATGACCTCTAATCTTGGTGATGATTACGTGTGGAATGACTCATTGCATGTTTGCTTATCTAAGCATGTTGTAGCATGTAAATTTGATTCAAATAAGGTTTATTCACCAATGTTGGGATGGTTTAATGATGAACATTGTCAATCTTTTGAAATAAATAAAACTTCACTTATATGTGCTGAGTTGCAATATTTTCATGCCTTCTAGTTCTTGTACTAATTTGTTGGCTTTAGATTTTATGAACTATGCAAGTTACTCATCTATTCATGTGTCATATATGCAAAATCAGGGAAGTAAAATGGATGGCGTATACATATACAACATGTTTGTCTCTTTTGTTAGCCACATTTCAGATTAAGCAGCATAGGGCGGCTTTATTTTCAAGGGGAGGATGATGAGGACATGACTACCTTGTATGAACAAAAATATTGCATACATGCATATTTGTCAGGTGATTTCTAGTTCAAACTATTCAATAATATATTTATGTTATCGAGAAAAAAATACTTCACATACTTTTGTGTTTTGTCTAATTGCAGGTGTATGGGACATTTGTATAATCCACATATGAAGATAAAGGAAAAGGAGTTTAGGTGCTGTTCAAAGTCTTCTCCGTCACTTTTGGGCGAAGATAGAGTCCAGTCTCACGTTCGGATTGATTCGGACTGCGGACATACCTGACTCAAAACGTCAACAACTTTTTCATACGGACTCCAATTGGGTGATTCTTTTTTGTTGGAAAGTGGATTTCATGCTCTTTCCAGCACAGTCAGAATCACCTTAAAAAGCCTTCAGGCGTTGAGTTATGGACGAAACAATCTGACGCTTTACCAGAATCCGAGTCAAACTACAAGTCCAAAGGTGTTACGTCACCTCCACTTGGGCCCATTGCCTTGTACGACCTAGGGTTAGTTTTAGGCTGCCTTGGGCGTTCTCCACCTCCTTGGCCCCACCCTTGCTCCTATATAAGTAGATCCATCTAGTAGCTTTTCACAGGGATTTGTTTAGTTAAAGTTAGCCATTGCAACCGTTGCCTTGTTTGTGTCAGCGACAAGACCAAGACAGCTTACGGATCCCCTTTAACAATACTTCATACATACTACTTAATATTCAGATTGCTTTTATCATATTCTTGCTTGTTCTTGATTGCTTGGGAATAGACCTTCCGTGGTCAGGTTGATCGTGCTCGGCGTGGTCAATAACCTCTGGAGTTGGTTTAGCGATTGCTAAGTACGCGTCGTGCTACGTTTGTAGTCGGATCATCAAAGTCGTCTCCACCAAATCGATAGTTATCATCTCATGAAAATCGGGACACCCGCTCTATCACCCATCTTGCCCAGCCCCTAGTCATAAATAGGACCCCTCTCCTCACTTTGAGACTTAGCATTGGATTAGCTCATATTTGTTGTGGCAGAGCCTTTGCTCATCCACGGTGCTTCTCCTCGGGAATCGGGACCTTCGTCTAGGAGAAGATCCATTCGGATTCAAGACCCTACCTAGGGAAGATCCTAAATGGTTTGAAGGCCCCTATCTGAGGAAGAACATCAAGGCCTCCTCTTGGAGATGAGCGATTCCTTTGTATCCTTACCCTAGTTGACTATGTATCTTGTGGATCTCATGTGTGTATGTTGATCTAGCACTTGTGTGATCGATTCCTTGTTGGTTGAGTGATTTCCTCTCGTTTTCCGCGTTTCTCTCGTTTTCTTCGCGTTCTTGATGTTCCATCCGTGAGGATCCCTCAAACGTGAAAGATGGCGTGAATTAGGGTTCCACCCTACATCATATGTATCATGAGCCACGTTGATCCGTTTTGGAGTCCCTCCCATTTTTCTAGCCTTCTTTTGCGATTTAGGTCCTAAAGATAAAAATAGCCCAAAATTTTTGGTGATTTGTTGGTTTGATGATGTTTTGTTGATTTTGATCCATGGATTTGCTGGTTTCAAGTGGATCTAGCATTTCCCCAAGTTTCCCACTTCCATCAAAATCTCATCAATTTTGACCCAAATCCCAAATTGCCCAAAATTCATCTCACGAAACAAATCGGCGGATTGACTTGCCGGATCATCGGACCATCTCCGGATCATCCGGACATCCCGAATCAGCTGGCGCCCGGACGTCCGGATAATTCACGCACCGAAAAACAGAACCGGCTTCAGCGAACCGGATCATCGGGAAATACAGGATCATCGGACCAAGCCGGATTATGGGACCTCCTCCGGATGTCCGGTTAACCTGAAACCAGCTTGGCTGATTTTGTTTTGTCCATAACTAATTCATCGAACTCCGATTTTGACATTCTTTAGCTCATTTGAGCTCTTGACATCCCCATCCACAAAATACCACCAACATCATTTGACTCCATCATATTTTCTGAAATTTGGCAAGTTTGCCTAGGCCCTCCACCATATCATCATATAGCCACCGACTTCATAACCTAACCCATTTTGTTCCCCATTGCATATGTGGTTGTTTAAGTAGTGACTTGAGTCTCCTAAGGTGTTTGACTACTTAGGGACAGTTGCTTCTTCATCCACCACCACCACCACTTCGCATAGACATTCCCACCATACACTTCGACAACCAACCAACTTGGTTTGAGCTTGTTTGAGTTGTAGCTTGTGTCTCCTAAGGTGTTTGGCTACTTAGGGCAACTTCAACTCCACGTGTATATCCATCATTCCACTTCGCATTTGCCTAGTGCAAAACCACCACTTACTTTATTTTTGACATTTGTCATTTGAGATTTTGAGTTTGCGGTTTTCCGTTTCCTAAGTGTTTCTACTTAGGGCAGTCTCCATCTTCTTGGTATCTACACCAAGAACACGCACTCATCGCCATAAAGGGCGGTAACCTCAACATCATTGTATATCCTTGCAAATTGCATTATTAACCCCTAGCCCATTTGGGTCACTTACCTGAGACTAGCCATTTGAGTATTGCAGCAGCGTTACTTGTGCACATTAGTTATCCACCATTCCATTGCATACATACCATATCATATTGGTATCATATCATCCGTATAAGTTCCATATACACATTGCTATCTTGGTTTAATGCATTATACAAAAGTGGCCAAAAAAACTTTTAAGCAAAAGAAACAAAGGCACAAATGAGCAAGTGCCACATCATCCCCATTGCATAAGATTGTCAAATCTACATCATATGATCTCATGCTTGAGAAACACGGAAATACATACACATAGCATACTTGGGATAGAAAGAATATCCATTTTGCATCGTATAGGTTATGCACAAGTGTCATATCCGCCTATTGAGTCGTGCTACCGTCTCTCTTGAGTTGTGCAACCGGCGTTTGGTGGATTCCACATTTGAGCTCATTCCTTGGTTGCCACGACCCCATTTATCTACTCTGTGTGTGTGTATTTTCTTTGCTATTGGTCCATTTGTCTCACTTGCGGTTTGTGAATCCTTTTCAACATATTGACTCTTGCTAACATTTTGCATTAAATTTTTGTGCCACTATCCTCACGAGCTCCACTATAAGCCTTACTTGTGTAGGTGTGAGAATCGACAAGGATCGGTACCAATAGTGCTATTTCATTATGCATTTGAGTGAACTTGATTCATCTTCAACTTGGTCAAAGGTACATTGGTATTTTTCTCGTCGCTTTTTGCCGATTGCCCCAAAATTTCTTGTCCTCTATAGAGGAATATCGTTTCCACATATATATTGACCGATGCGGAATGCCCTTTTGTTCTTGGCTTTCCGCAGCGTGAGTTACAGCGTGCCATCCGTAACGAGGAGAATAAGGCATATAGCAGCTGGATTTTCTTCAATTCTGACCAAATAAGTTGCGGATCATAGAGCATCTGCGAGAAAGATCGTTTGTCCCTACCGAGGTCTATGTATATAAGCAACATAATCTCTGAATTTCCTTCAAAGAAGTGCCAATGGGTTGAAACTTATGCGAAGAACAGCTGACGAATGATGTTCTTTGACTTTCGAGACCAAAAGTCCTTCTTAAGGCCATATTGAGGCACTCCGGGCCTCTGGTGCAAGCGGGGGTATTTTCTGGATTAGCGCGTTAAATGCGAGCAGTTTGATACTTGTGGGTCGATCACGGACTCGAATAACAAAATTATGACCGTTTTAGTGAACATCTCTCCATTCGATGGCGGTCCTTGAAAGTACTTCATTTTCTCGTCGCTTTTTGCTGATTGCCTCAAAATTTCTTGTCCTCTATAGAGGAGATGTCGTTTCCACAAATATATTGACCGATGCGGGAATGCCCTTTTGTACTTGGCTTTCGCGGCGAGTTACAGCATGCCATCCGTGAAAACAAGGAGAATAAGGCATATAGCCTGGATTTTCTTCAATTCTGGCCAAATGAGATTGCGGATCATAGAGCATCTGCGAAAATGCGTTTGTCCCTACCGGAGGTCTCTGTCTATAAGCAACATAATCTCTCGAATTTGCTTCAAAAGGAAGTGCCAATGGGTTCGAAACTTGTCTAAAAACAACGACGAATGATGTTCTTTGACTTTCGAGGGCCAAAAGTCCTGCTTAAGGCCATGTTGAGGCACTCCATGCATCTGGCGCAAGCAAGGTATTTTCTGGATTCACGTGCTCGCGCGAGCTGTTTGAGTACTTGTGGGTCCGACCAGGACTCGAATGAAAAAAATTATGACCGTTTTAGTGAACATCTCTCCATTCTATGGCGGTCCTTGAAAGTACTTCATTTTTCGTCCCTTTTTGCCGGTGCCCCAAAATTTCTTGTCCTCTATAGAGATATCGTTTCCACATATATATTGGACCGGGAATGCCTTTTTGTTCTTGGCTTTCCGGCGTGATTCGCATGCCATCCGGCAAGGAGAATAAGGATATAACCCTGGATTTTCTTCAATTCTGCCAAATGAGATTGCCGGATCATAGACATCTGGAGAAATCGTTTTCCCTAAGGGGCTTGTCTATAAACAACATAATTCTCAATTTCCTTCAAAGGAAGTCCAATGGGTTGAAACTTTCAAAAAAACGACGAATGATGTTCTTTGACTTTCGGGGCCAAAAGTCCCAAACCGTTTGAAAACTCCGGGCCTCTGGCCGGGGGTATTTTCTGATTACGGCTTCCGGAGCGTTTAATCTTTGGGTCGAAACGGACTCGAGAAAAAATTATGAGTTTTAGTGAACATCTCCCATTCTTGGGTCCTTGAAATACTTCATTTTCTCGTCGCTTTTGCTGCCCCAAAATTTCTTGTCCCTATAGAGGAATATCGTTTCCCAAAATATATTGGATGCAGGAATGCCCTTTTGTTTTCTTTCCGCGCGGTTCGCACCATCCCGGGAAATAAGGCATATAGCCGCTGGATTTTCTTCAATTCGCCAAATGAGTTGCCGGATCATAGAGCATCTGCGAAAAATCGTTTGTCCCTACCGAGTCATTTCTATAAGCAACATAATCTCTAATTTCCTTCAAAGGAAGTGCCAATGGGTTAAACTTGTCTAAAAACAACGACGAATGATGTTCTTTGACTTTGGGGCCAAAAGTCCCAAGGCCATTTGAGGCACTCCATGCCTCTGGCAAAGGGTATTTTGGATTCACGTGTCATTTGGGTTTAGTTTTGGGTCGACCAGGACTCGAAGAAAAAAATTATGCCGTTTTAGTGAACATCTCTCCATTCTATGGCGGTCCTTGAAAGTACTTCATTTTCTCGTCGCTTTTTGCTTTGCCCCAAAATTTCTTGTCCTCTATAGAGAATTCGTTTCCACAATATATTGACCGATGCGGGAATGCCCTTTTGTTCTTGGCTTTCCCGGAGTTAGCATGCCATCCGTGAAAAAGAATAAGGCATATAGCGCTGGATTTTCTTCAATTCTGCCAAATAGATTGCCGGATCATAGACATCTGCGGAAAGTCGTTTGTCCCTAAAGGGGCTAATTCTTAAAACATAATCTCAATTTCCTTCAAAGGAAGTGCCAATGGGTTAAACTTTAAAAAAGACAATGATGTTCTTTGACTTTGGGGAAAAGTCCCTTAAGGCCATTTGAGGCACTCCGGGCCTCTGGCCAGCGGGAGTATTTTGGATTACGTTTTTGGGCGTTTATACTTGTGGGTCCGGGGACTCGAATAAAAAATTATGACCGTTTTAGTGAACATTTCCATTCTATCGGTCCTTGAAAGTACTTCATTTTCTGCGCTTTTTTGCGTTTGCCCCAAATTTCTTGTCCTCTATAGGGAATATCGTTTCCAAAATATATATTGGATGCAGGGAATGCCCTTTTTTCTTCTTTCGCCTGAGTTCACATGCCATCCTCGAGAATGGTTGCCCTGGTTTTCTTAAGCCAAATAATTCCGGAATCTTAAAAAAGGGTTTGCCCAAGGGTCAAATTTCTAAAAACTAATTGTTTCTTCAAAAGGAAGGCCAATGGGTTGAAACTTGTCTAAAAAAACGAGAAGTTTTTTGATTTGGGGCAAAAGCACTTTTAAGTTTTTGAGGACTCATGTTATACGTTTTTTTGGACACTCCTTCGGCGTTTGAAATACTTTTCCGACGGCTGAATGAAAAAATTTGCCTTTTAGGAAATCTTCCATTTATGGGTCCGAAAGCTTTTTTCTTGGCTTTTTGCTGATTGCCCCAAAAAGGGATAAGAATTCGTTTCCAATTTGACCGATCGGGAATGGCTTTTTGTTCTTGCTTTAGGCTTGGTTTACAAATCCATCCTAAAAAGGAGAATAAGGCAAACCCTGGTTTTCTTCAATTCGGCCAAATAGATTGCCCGGCTGGCATCTGCGAAAGGCGTTTGTCCCTACCAAGGCTAATTTAAAAAAATAATTTTTAATTTCCTTCAAAGGAAGTCCAATGGGTTGAAACTTGCAAAAAAGAGAATATTTCTTTATTCCCGGGGAAGCCCTTGGCCTTTGAGCACTCCCCTCTGGCATAAGGGATTTTTTTGATTCCGGCTCTTGCGGAAATTTTAACTTTGGGTCCTGGACTAAATAAAAATTAATTTTTTGAAATTTCCTTCAGGAGTCCTTGAAATTTCATTTTCGTGGTTTTTTGCTTTGCCCCAAAATTTCTTGCCTTTAGAGGGAATCGTTTCCACAAATATTTGACCAGCGGAATGCCCTTTTGTCTTGGTTTCGCGGATCGATGACCAAAAAGGGAGTAAGGCATTCATTTGGATTTTCTTCAATTCTGCCTTTGCGGATTGCCCCAAAAATTTTTGTCCCTAAGGTATGTTTAAACAAATAATCTCGGGAATTTTTCGGGTGCCTGGGTTGCTTGTCAAAAACAAGAAATGATGTTTTTCTTTGGGCCAAAAATCACAGGCCATTTGAGGCCTCCAGGGCCTTGGGAAGCAAATATTTTTATTCCTTGGAGCGTTTAAACTTGTGGGTGACCCGGACTCGGGAAAAAAAATTAGCCTTTTAGGAACTCCCTTCTTGGCCTTGAAAGTATTCATTTTCTCGTTTGGCTTTTTGACGGGTCCCCAAAATTTCTTGTCCTCTATAGGGGAGATATCGTTTCCACATATATATTGACCGATGCAGGAATGCCCTTTTGTTCTTGGCTTTCCGCAGCGTGAGTTCTGACATGCCATCCGTGAAAACAAGGAGAATAAGGATATAGCGCTGGATTTTCTTCAATTCTGACCAAATGAGATTGCGGATCATAGAGCATCGTCAGAAAGATCGTTTGTCCCTATTAGGGGTCTTGTCTATAAGCAACATAATCTCTGAATTTCCTTCAAAAGGAAGTGCCAATGGGTTGAAACTTGTCTAAAAAACAACGACGAATGATGTTCTTTGACTTTCGGGGCCAAAAGTCTGCTTAAGGCCATATTTGAGGCACTCCATGCCTCTGGGCAATGCGTGATATTTCTGGATTCACGTGCTCGTCGCGAGCTGTTTGAGTACTTATGGGTCCGACCACGGACTCGAATGAAAAAATTATGACCGTTTTAGTGAACATCTCTCCATTCTATGGCGGTCCTTGAAAGTACTTCACTTTCTCGTGCGCTTTTGCATGTGCCCCAAAATTTCTTGTCCTCTATAGAGTAGATATCATTTCCACATATATATTGACCGATGCGAGGAATGCCCTTTTGTTCTTGGCTTTCCGCGCGTGAGTTCTGACATGCCATCCGGCAAAGGAGAATAAGGCATATAGCGCTGGATTTTCATCAATTCTGACCAATAGAGATTGCCGGGATCATAGAGCATCTGCGAAAGGTACACTTTGTCCCTACCGAGGGCTAATGTCTATAAGCAACATAATCTCTTGAATTTCCTTCAAAAGGAAGTGCCAATGGGTTGAAACTTGTGCGAAAAAAGACGAATGATGTTCTTTGACTTTCGGGGCCAAAAGTCCGGCTTAAGGCCATATTAGAGGCACTCGGGCCTCTGGTGCAAGCGGGGGTATTTTCTGGATTCACGCGTTAAATCGCTGAGCAGTTTGAGTACTTGTGGGTCGTACGGACTCGAATGACAAAATTATGACCGTTTTAGTGAACATCTCTCCATTCTATGGCAATCCTTGAAAGTACTTCACTTTCTCGTCGCTTTTGCTTGATTGCCCCAAAATTTCTTGTCCTCTATAGAGGAATATCGTTTCCACAAATATATTGACGATGCGGGAATGCCCTTTTGTTCTTGGCTTTCGCGCTTGAGTTCTGACATGCCATCCGTGAAAACAAGGAGAATAAGGCATATAGCGGTGGATTTTCTTCAATTCTGGCCAAATGAGATTGCGGATCATAGAGCATCTGCGAAAGATCGTTTGTCCCTACCAGGGGTCTATTGTCTATAAGCAACATAATCTCAATTTCCTTCAAAAGGAAGTGCCAATGGGTTCGAAACTTGTCGAAAAAACAACGGCGAATGATGTTCTTTGACTTTCGGGGCCAAAAGTCCTGCTTAAGGCCATGTTGAGGGCACTCCGGGCCTCTGGCGCAGCGGTAGTATTTTTGGATTCACGTGCTGCTTGTGAGCTGTTTGAGTACTTGTGGGTCCGACCACGGACTCGAATGAAAAAAATTATGACCGTTTTAGTGAACATCTCTCCATTTTATGGCAGTCCTTGAAAGTACTTCATTTTCTCATCGCTTTTGCTGATTGCCCCAAAATTTCTTGTCCTCTATAGAGGAATATCGTTTCCACAAATATATTGACCGATCCGGGAATGCCCTTTTGTACTTGGCTTTCCGTGCTTGAGTTCTGACATGCCATCCAGCGAAAACAAGGAGAATAAGGCATATAGCCGCTGGATTTTCTTCAATTCTGACCAAATGAAATTGCGGGATCATAGAGCATCTGCGAAAATGCGTTTGTCCCTACCGAGGTCTCATGTCTATAAGCAACATAATCTCTCGAATTTCCTTCAAAAGGAAGTGCCAATGGGTTCGAAACTTGTCTAAAAACAAACGAATGATGTTCTTTGACTTTCGGGCCAAAAGTCCTTAAGGCCATATTTGAGGGC
>JAHHZJ010009187.1:0-36665 GCA_021437245.1 Aegilops speltoides
TTACATGGGCTAGGCCCATTCTCGGCCAACAACGACCAGTACCGTGCGGTGATAGTACGGGGGTCAGCGCCAATGCCGCTTAGGTTAGCATAGTATTACCGCTCGTGGCTTGACTTAGTACCGTGGAATTATGGGCCAGTGTAGGGAGGCATTAGTTCAGCCGTGTATTAATTACCCATTTGGAGAACTTGATAGTCTGCGAGGTCTTGTGATGATACAGCATGATTCTGGAAACTTCTTCCTCCTTCTCTTCCATGCTTCTCTTGCGGATGGTGTAGTTGTTCCTTGGCGCTTGCACTCCTCCTCGATAAATGCATGGTGTTCGACAATACTATCATCTGCATGGTGGCGTGTCGAAGTGGTATACCATCCTCCGAAAGAGGTCAAGTGGTGCGATGTAAGAAGATTCACCTTTATGTATGAGAAGTAAGGAGTCGCGCGATGTCCTTACTGGCGGACTCTTGACATGGTGATGACCGTGGGATGCTCCGCATCAACAAGGTCTATTTCCTGCGAGAGCAAGCGAAGAACAAGCAAGAAACTGAGATTGCAATCTGGATATTGCGAATTTAAGATGAAAGCTTTATTGATCAAGGTGGGGTTACTGGCGCCTTTGTCAGTGAATTGAACACAAGCGAAATGCATGCGAAGTTGCAGCTATGGCGAACTTTGATCTAAACAAAACCCAAGTCTAAGCGGTGCCCTAAGGGCTGTATATATGGAGGAAGAGGGGTGAATTTCGTGGCCCTTGGTGGAGGGTCGAAACTAACCCTATCTCTTGTTTCCCCACATACGGACTCTAAAATAGCCTATACTAATGTATTTCGAAATTACATGGGCCTGGCCCAATAATAAGGTGACGCAGCACCTAGAATAGCCTATGGGCGAATATTATGAAGTGGGATCTTGTATATTTCGTCCAAGGCTTCATGCACTCCTTATGGTGGCTTCAAAGTCCTGAAATCATCACTTGTAACTCCGTTCTTGATCCCCTTAGCATGCCATCAACTCCATGTGTGTTCTTGCTCCAATGTTCATCCTTCTCCAAGCTAGGCCCTTCATTTGTAAGCAAAACAAATGTATCCAATTTAGGCAGCATCATATTCTCATGAACATTAGAATCATTACCAAAAAGCGAAAGTACCTGGTAATTTAGTTGGCGTCTTGTGAGCTCTAGTAATTGGTCCAGTATGTATAGCAGCAGGGGCTGTGGGTGTAACAATGGTATTGATGTCCTCATCATCCTCCCCTTCTTGAAATGAAGTCGTCCTCGACGGCAGCTCATCTTCCTCACCCAAATATGGCTTCAAATCTGCAATGTTAAAAGTGGGACTAACCCCAAAATCTGCAGGCAGCTCAAGTTTATATGCATTATCATTTACTTTCTCCAACACTTTAAAGGGACCAGCAGACACGTGGCATTAGCTTTGATTTGCGTAAATCAGGAAATCTATCCTTACATAAATGTAACCAAACAAGATCTCCGGTGCAAACACAACATGTTTTCTACCCTTATCTCCAGCAAGTTTATATTTAGCATTCATACGCTCAATGTTTTCCTTAGTTAACTCATGCATTTTAAAATCAATTCAACACGTTCTTTAGCATCAAAATTAACCTTTTCCGAAGATGGAAGAGGCAATAAATCAATAGGTGCACGGTAGGAAACCATACACAATTTCAAAAGGGCACATCTTAGTAGTAGAATGCAATGAGCGATTATAAGCAAATTCAATATGAGGCAAGCATTCTTCCCACATTTTCTTATTATTCTTCAAAACAGCCCTAAGCATAGTAGACAATGTTCTATTGACTACTTCAGTTTATCCATCAGTTTGGGGGTGACAAGTAGTACTAAAAAGTAGTTTAGTCCCCAACAGCCCATAAACATCTCCAAAAGTGGCTAAGAAATTTAGTATCACGATCTGAAACAATAGTATTTGGCACACCATGCAAGCGAATAATTTCACGAAAGAACAAATCAGCAACATTAACAGCATCATCGCTTTTATGACATGGTATAAAGTGTGCCATTTTCGAGAATCTATCCACGACAACAAATATGCTATCCCTCCCCTTCTTTGTTCGAGGTAAACCTAAAACAAAGTCCATAGATATATCCTCCCAAGGAACACTAGGTACAGGCAAAGGCATATATAAACCATGAGGATTGAGTCGTGACTTAGCTTTTTGACATGTAGTGCAGCGAGCAACAAAAGCGCTCAACATCCGTCTCATCTTTGGCCAAAAGAAATGTGTAGCTAGTATATCCTCAGTCTTCTTCACGCCAAAGTGTCCCATTAGTCCTCCTCCATCGCCTCCTGCAACAACAAAAGACGACGGAGCTAGCTGGAATGCATACCTTGTTAGAGCGAAACGAAATCCATCATTAATGACGAACTTGTTCCATGTTCTACCTTCTTTACAATTCTGCAATACATCTTTAAAATCAGCATCATGCACATATTGATCTTTGATGGTCTCCAAACCAAATATTTTGAAGTCAAGTTGTGAAAGCATAGTATAGCGACGAGACAATGCATCAGCAATAACATTTTCTTTACCCTTCTTGTGTTTAATGACATAAGGGAAAGTCTCAATGAATTCAACCCATTTAGCATGTCTACGATTCAGTTTAGCTTGACTTTTAATATGTTTCAAAGATTCATGATCAGAATGTATAACAAATTCTTTGGGCCATAAATAATGTTGCCATGTTTCTAAAGTCCGAACAAGAGCATATAATTCTTTATCATAAGTAGAATAATTCAGACTAGGCCCACTCAATTTTTCAGAAAAGTATGCAACAGGTTTGCCATCTTGTAATAACACACCTCTAATCCAATTCCACTAGCATCACATTCAAGCTCAAAAGTCTTATTAAAATCAGGAAGTTGGAGTAAAGGAGGATGTGTCAACAACTTTCAATACCGTGAAGGCTTCTTCCTACATGCGGTACCCCAAACAAAAGGCACATCCTTCTTTGTAAGCTCGTTGAGAGGTGCAGCAATGGTGCTGAAATCTCTCACAAAGCGCCTATAGAAACCAGCGAGGCCAAGGAAACTCCTCACTTGTGTGACCGTTTTGGGCTGCGGCCAACTCTCAATAGCTTCAATCTTGGCTTTATCAACTTCAATTCCTGTGGAGTAACAACATAGCCAAGAAAAGATACTCGGTCGGTGCAAAAGGTGCACTTCCCAAGGTTACCAAACAAGCGTGCATCACGTAGAGCATTAAAAACAACACGTAAATGTTCCAAATGTTCTTCCAAAGATTTGCTATAAATCAGTATATCATCAAAATAAACTACCACAAATCGTCCAATGAAAGCACGTAAAACTTCGTTCATTAATCTCATGAAAGTACTAGGTGCATTAGTTAACCCAAAAGGCATGACTAACCACTCATATAATCCAAACTTAGTTTTAAATGCTGTTTTCCATTCATCTCCCAATTTCATACGAATTTGATGGTATCCACTACATAAATCAACTTTGGAGAATATTGTAGAGCCACTCAATTCATCAAGCATATCATCTAGCCTAGGAATAGGGTGGCGATAACGAATAGTAATATTATTGATGCCTCTACAATCAACACACATCGTGACGTACCATCCTTTTTCGGCACTAGAATAATAGGAACAGCACAAGGACTAAGGGATTCGGCGTATATAACCTTTGTCGAGCAGCTCCTGTACTTGACGCATAATCTCCTTCGTCTCCTCTGGATTGATGCGGTATGGTGCACGGTTGGGTAATGATGCACCGGGAATTAAGTCAATTTGATGCTCAATCCCTCGAATAGGTGGTAATCCGGTGCACGTCTTGTGGAAAGAGCGTCAGCGAACTCTGCAAAATGTTAGTGACAGCGGGGGCAAAGGAAGGAACACGTCCTCGAATGAAAATAATGCCTCTTTGCATACAAAAGCATAGCAAATAGATTTGCCAAAATCTAGCTCATCAATATCAGATTTGGTGGCAAGTAAACATGCACTTTTCAATTTAATTTCAGAAGCAACAGTAGATGGTTTATTATTAGGCTTCATGTGTTGCTCAAATTCTTTTGCCACAATCTGATTTTCACTCTTATTTTTCTCCTGTTTTGCTTTATTAGCTCTATTAATATCATCTTTCAAAATGGACTCAGGAGTCATAGGAAGCAAAGTAACATTTCTATCCTTATGAACAAGAGTATACTGATTGTTTCTACCATGGTGTACAGAATTTTTATCAAATTGCCATGGTCTACCAAGTAACAAGGAACATGCTTGCATAGGTACCACATCACAATCAACATAATCAGCATATGTAGAGATACTAAAATGCACACGAACAGTACGTGTTACCTTCACCTTGCCGCTGTTGTTGAACCATTGGATGTAGTAAGGATGTGGATGTGGTCTTGTGGTGAGAGATAGCTTCTCCACCATCTCCATGCTAGCCAAGTTGTTGCAGCTCCCTCCATCTATGATGGCGAATAGAGCGTTCCTTCACAACTCCTTTGTATGGAACAAATTATGCCTCTGATTTTGCTCAGCTTGTGTAACCTGCACACTCAAAACACGTTGAGCAACTAAACATTCATACCTGTCAGCATCTTCGGCAGCCATGTATTGTGTCTCATGATCAGACTCATCTCCACCGTGTTCCTCATGTGTAATAAGAGCCAAAGTCTCCTCATCATAGTCACTAGCGGACTCATACCCACCATCCTCAAGTAGCAATCATCTGCGCTGAGATTTGCATTCTTCATAAAATGTCCTCTTCCCTTACAACGACGACAAATAATATCACTTGTGTGCCTGTTGATGCCATGGAAGAAGAGCTCTGTGCAGGCCCAGCAGGTGTGCTCTTGGCAGATAGTGGTGGTTGTGCCTGCTTTCTTGTATCACGGTTGGAGGTGGCACCTGAAGGAGGTGATGGTGCAGTGGAAGTAGATGATGCACGTGGTGTCCATGATGAAGGTCGACCTGCGAGAAAAGTTAGTGCGCCAATGCTGTCGATCCTGCACTTCACGTTCAGCTTTACAAGCAAGATGGAATAAGCGAGTGATATTATTATAATCCTTATAGTCTAGAATGGTCTGAATCTCTCTATTTAATCCACCCAGAAAGCGTGCAAGCATAGCTTCATTCTCCTCAACAATACCACATCTAATCAAGCGGTTTGCAATTCCTGATAATATTCTTCTACAGAATTTTTCCTTGTCTTAAGCGCTGCAATTTTGAAGTAATTCACGTTGATAATATGGTGGAACCCAGCGAGCACGCATAGCAGTTTTCAAAGCAGCCCAAGTAGCTGGAACAGGATATAATCTACAATGTTAGGACCACCAAACACATGCAAAGCTAGTGAAAGCACAAACAGCAGCAGAACCGTCTCTCCTCGGGATATTGTAAACATGTAAATCGTTGTTCAGTTTCTAACTCCCAAGTAAGATATATATCAGGAACATATCTACCCTCAAATGGTGGAATATTCAATTTCAGTTTAGGGAGATGGTCATGATCTCGTACTGAGGGGAGCCTAGCATTGCCATTATTTGCATGTGGGCGACCTGGTGGTTGTGGTGCTGGTGGTTGCACGTAGTTCGATGTTGATCAACCTCCTCCTCGTAATCTCCACATAATCATCCTCCTCGGTACCAGCAGCAACAGTGGCGAGGAGCCAAAGAAGCACCAACAGTAGTAGTAGCGGCACCAGAATTTTGTCCTGGCTCAAGAGGAACACGCTGAGCTCGTCCATACTGATTCGGAAGGGCGTGGTTGTTGTCGTTGCAGAGGTGCGATAGGTGCAGCAGGCGGTGGTTGTGGAAAGCGCGCGAGCAATTCATCAAACTTGCTATCAAGCTTTGTTTCAAGCGTCTTCGATGTAGGGTGGAACCCTAATTCGTCGATCTTTCACGTTTGGAGGGATCCTCACGGAGGAATCTGAAGAACAGCGGAAGCACAAAAGGAAAACAGGGGAAAACGAGAGAGAATCACTCAACCAACAAGGGAATCGATCACACAAGTGCTAGATCATCATACACATAAGAGATTCACGAGATCCAAAGTCAACAAAGGTAAGGATACAAAGGAACCGTTCTTCTCCAAGAGGAGGCCTTGATGTTCTTCCCTAGAAGGGGTCTTGAATCCGCTTGGGGGATCTTCTCCGAAGAGGTCGTGATCTCCGAGGAGAAGTATCCAAGTGGATGAGCAAAGGCTCTCACACAAACATGAGCTAATCCAGTGCTAACCCTAGCTAGGAGGAGGTGGGGGAGTTTATATAGCATATGTCCACGAAGGGGTAAGTGAGGAGGGGATACATGGGCCTCTGGCCCGACTCTGCGTGCAAGCAGTGGTGAAATACCGGCCAAAGGGCGAGTACCGCTCAAGCAATAGTGCCGCTTAGGCTGAGCGGTAATCTAGGCCCGGATCGTGCGAACACTAGTACTTGCCAGGTTGAGCGGTAGTGGCGGCGGCGATGGGGAAGTAATAGGCCGCTGGTCGTGCGGTAGTACCGCTTACGAAGCGGTAGTACCGCTCGATCACAGGTCTTCTTCCGTCGTCGCTTCGAGGCTTCCCTCGCGGATGGTGTAGTTGTTCCTTGGCGCTTGCACTCCTCCTCGTCGTCCTAGTGTTCCGACAATACCTATGCATGCACACGAGTGGAATGTCAAGTAGTATACCATCCTCGAAGGGGTCAAGTGAGCACGTGTAAAGGAGATGATTCACCTTTGTGTATGTGAAGTACATGTCGCACGTGTCACTTGCGAGCGGACTCTTGACATGGTGATGTCCATAGGATGCTCGCATCATCTCCCCTCCCTTGGGAAGGATCCGACCTCGGATCGTGATCCTCATCACCATGGAAGCGGTTGTCATAGGCGGACTTGTAGTTGGAAGAAGTTGAAGACATGGCGCAATCCAAGTAGTCCAAGGTGTCGCCGAGTGATAGACATGCAAAAGAGCAAACACAAGCAACACTCGGAAATACAATGGTTAGCGCACACAAAAGGTCCATCATGTAAGAATGAGTCCGTGCGGTAAGATTGGTCGTGACAAAGCGCATGAAGCATATCAAGATGATCTAGAATGAGATGCAAAGCATTCATGGGAGAAATGCAATCATTGTGTAAACAAATGTGTTGTAAATATGATCTATGCAACCACGGTGCAAAATGATGTCATAGTGAGATGTTTTATCAATAGCATGAATATGGCAATGGATGCTCAATATGTATATGTTATCATGCAATTGATGATGGACAATATGATCATGATGTATGAATATGCCTTCAAGGTAGATCACAACAAATTTGCTAAGAAATCATAGCTCATATATCATGGATGACATGGGAATACAAGATGCAACAAGGCAATCACAATGTGAGTCAATCCATGCATAGTGTGCAAACTTGTGGTGAGTATGATCGTCCATCGAGCATGACATGTGTGAGCACAATCAAGAAATATGAAGGTGTTGGTGTACCAAAGCTCGATGTCGAGGCATGAGTGGAGTGTCGAAGGTGCCTCCAATAAGTGCAAGCGCTCCTCAATGTGAAGGTCCATGTAGCCAATCTCCAATGTCGCTCCTCCTTTCACGAGATGTATCATGTAGACAACAAGAAGGAAACAACAATGAAAGAGTGACCCATCAATATGCATATTTGAGGATTGCTCAAAAGAAGGAGTTCACCTTTATGAGAATGTCAAAATGTTGGTGCCGCACATCATGTATGCCTTCACATAACCAATATGTGCATATAACGGCATCACCTTGTGAAACCTCCAAAATGAAAGAACATGACAAACACTCGGAAAAACAAATGAGGTTAGCGGAAATGCAAAACCTATCATTCGAGTGGTAAGATACCCAACAAGTGTATGCATCATGCTCGTCATAAGAAAGTACAAGGGAGCGTGTCATAGTATGGAGGCATATGATGCAAGAACAACCATGTGCAATAGGCTCAATCAAACAAGCATGCATCACAAGTAAAGTGTCCAAATCTCCAAGATCAATAAGCATAGTAAGTTGGCACTCAATACAAGGTGATATGAGAGATGCAACTAATGGAGACAAGAGACAATGATCATGACAAATCAAGTGAGAGGCATCAACATCTATGTCATCAACCCAAGAAAGCAAGTAATAGTGGAACATGGGTGATGCAACATAGCAAGCAATCATAGCTATCAAGTCAAGCAAGCTAGTAGTGCAAAGATGCAACGTACTAGAAGGAATCATAGCAAGCATGTCATTGGTGCAAATAGTGTGCATGAATAATTCACAAGACATGGCACAAGCATGAAAGCAAGATGTGAGAAAAATAGCATGAATATCTCGGTGAGAAGCCATATGTAAATAGCAATAAGGCATAATGACTCTCCCAACACAACAAGCATCAATAGTATGGGGCACATGATAAACATGGCAATAGCAACAAGGATCTCCACCAAGTATGCAAATACACATAGGAGTAGCATAATTGTGAATCATGGGTAAATGCAAGCAAGGGTCACAATTGCATGGCAAAGGCATAGAAAGAGGCATAACATGCAAAGTGAACACAATAGTATGGGCATAAGGTGACAAGTGGTAAATAGCCCATAGCCGTGTGAGAACCAAGTAGAAGAGATGCTTGGCGTGGGCGTTCTTGTGAAGGGCAGTGGTAAGCATAGTCCACGGGATCCCAAAGCGTCGTTGCTCTCAAGAGCTCGTTTCGTCAACTCTTGGGATTGAGAGGTTGACGAGTATACATGAGTACCTACACAAAACAAAGACAAAGGAAAAATTGTGTGTGCATGGTATATGTACACATCATCCATCATGATCTTGCGTGCATGTGTGGGTTAGCACTAAATAGCCAATGCTCAAATAAATGAGATCGTGATATAGGAACATGTCATCCATCATGATAGGTTTGTTATTATTTATGGCATAATGGAGACTCAAAGGATGTAATGCATCATGAGAAATATCTAGAGCATTGTTATTCATGGAGTGCATAAGGTGCATACTATCATGGGAATCATGCAAAGTATGAAATGCATCAAGATCTCCTAATATGTATGAGGAAACTATGGGGGTCTCCTCATGGGCATGAGTAGCAACATCACATGGAGAATATTGACAACATCCAAAACAATGCATATTCGAAACAATGTGATCATGGCATGGCATAGTGGATGAATTGTGTAAATCATGTAAAGGAAGCATGGCAATATCATCACAAGAGAAGCAAAAGCCAATGACCATCATCTCAGTCATCTATGCCATAGGTGCAAATGGGATTTATTTTAATGGGGCATGCATAGTTACTATGTTGAGATTGAAATGATGCAATATGGGAGATCTCACTCATAGCATATGACAAGTTCAATGGATTGTCAAACATGACGTGACCAATAGAATTTTCACAAGATATCCTATGTAGCATACTATCACAACTAGGCAACTCAACATGCTCATCATCATATTCATCATAAATAGGTAAGTCAAGGCATGAAGAAGTTTCACTAGCATGAAGCATGGCAATAGGAGGTCAACATCATGGGAGCAATCATTATCAAGAGAGTCCACTAGTGGGACAAGAGAAGCACCATCACCTATGTTACCTTTGGAGCGTCGCTCATGTGTTGTAGGTGAGGT
This sequence comes from Aegilops speltoides, assembly GCA_021437245.1. Taxonomy (NCBI): domain Eukaryota; kingdom Viridiplantae; phylum Streptophyta; class Magnoliopsida; order Poales; family Poaceae; genus Aegilops; species Aegilops speltoides. The sequence goes on from JAHHZJ010009187.1 coordinate 9,639, forward strand.
GTTGAAGATCGTCTCGTTGTCATCTTCATCTTGATGGAACCATGTGGGGTTGCATCATCGTCCATCATGGCCATATCGTCTCCATAGGAGGTATGGACTCATCAATGGTAGGCGTGTCGTCATGTAGGAGACCTAGCACCAAAGAAGAAAACACACTAGGAGTAGAGGTTAAGGCGTTAGAAATCATAGTGGCCTCACATGCCGTGTCAACTACCTCACTCACTAAGTGTTGTGGCTCACTCACTCCCTCAAGGATGCTCTCACTCATATGGCTGGTGGAGTCACTCAAGTGGCTCTCAACCTCACATAGGATGTGTGGCATGCTCTCATGTGTGGGGCTAGTGGTGGTCACACTCATCCTCTCAAAGGAAATGCTCTCAATGTCACATATGGTGGAGTCACTCATCTCTCTCATGGGGTGGTGGCTCTCCTCACATGGCACTTTGGGCATCTCGACATATGTGGGTGTCGGAGAGGTGTAGGTGCAAATGTCTCCATGCTCAACTCGTATCGCCGTGGTCGAAGGGGATGGCCCTTGCTCGACCTTCATGTCGTCGTCTTGTTGTTGGAGGTCCATATGATGTGGCACCTCATGGCTCGTCTCCATGACCGAAGGGAGTTTCCCATGCTCGGCCATCTTCCTTGAGGGCTTCGAAGATGGAAGTGTCACCCTCGCTCGTGGGTGGTCGCCTTGGACTTGATGAAGTCAATGTAGGCGTACGTGGGAAGTAGGCGAAGATGCCGTCGTCCAAAGGCGAAGATGCCTTGAGAACACTTGGCGAAGATGCGAAGTGGTTGATGTAGCCGTAAGCGCCGACTTGGTTGTGGTCGTCTCGCGGTCTTCTTTTGTGCTCTTGAAGCTTGGACTTGGCGTGATGTAGGGCTTGTTGGGACTTGTGCATTTGCGCTTGTGGAGCATCTTCATGATGATGATGTCGTTGTCGTGCTTGAGCTCGTAGTAGATGTCGTTCGTCGTAAATCGTGCACATGATGCTTGGAGGTGACTTGCCCTTCATGGCGGTGATGATCATGAGCGTGATGGTGATCGCCATGTAGATGTGGACGAGGGCGATTTGCACTTGCATCTTTTGCGCTCCGAAGACTTGTGGCTTGACCGTCGTCGTCTTGAGGATGATGAAGTGGAAGAAGACTTGATCAAGGCCGAATCTCTTCCATTCTCGCATCTTGCTCCTCCTTTTGTGCGGCAAGCTTGTTGTCGATGTAGTCCCTTTTCCTTGCTTGAGTGGCGAATGTCGATGGAGATGTTCTCGATCTTGCTCTCGCAATCTTGATTGTCGCCTTGCACTTGTCGTTGTAGATCGGAGATAGGCGCTTTGGTGATGTAGTTGTTCACGCCGTCGTTGTTGTCGTGAACCGAGAGGAAATGCCTTGCCTATCCATCACAAGACTCGAGCAAATATGAGTGGGAGAAAGAAGAACGTATACCAATGTACCTTTGACCAAAGTTGAAGATGAATCAAGTTCACTCAAATGTGGACAATGAAATAGCACTATTGGTACCGATCCTGTCGATTCTCACACCTACACAAGTAAGGCTTATAGTGGAGCTCGGTGAGGATAGTGGCACAAAAATTTAATGCAAAATGTTAGCAAGAGTCAATAATGTTGAAAGAGATTCACAAATTCATAAGCGAAACAAATGGACCAATAGCAAAGAATGGCACGGAAACACACACACGGATAGATAAATGGGGTCGTGCAACCAAGGAATGAGCTCAAAATGTGGAATCCACCAAAGCGCTCGTGTTGCACAACTCAAGAGAGGCGCTAGCACGATTGCTCAATAAGCGGATCGACACTTGTGCACAACCTATAAGATGCAAAATGGATATTCTTTCTATCCCAAGTATGCTATGTATGTATGGTTCGGTGTGTCTCTCAAGCATGATATCATATGATGTTGATTTGACAATCTTATGTGCAATGGGATGATGCTATGGCACTTGCTCACGAGCTCTTTGCTCTCTTTTTGCTTAAAAGCTTTTTCTCTTTTTTTTTTCTCTATGGTCACTTTTGTACAATGCACAAACCAAGATAGCAATTGTGTATATGCGGGAACAAACTTGAGGCACAATGGATGAAATGATACCAATATGATATGGTATGTATGCAATGGGAGGTATGGACCACTAATGTGCACAAGTAACGTTGCCTGCAATACTCAAATGGCTAGTCTCGATAGGCAAATAGCATAAAATGGGCTAGGGGTTAACAATGCAATTGCAAGGGAATATACAATGGTGTAAATCGAGGTTACCGTCCTTTGCGATGATGAGTGGCGGTGTTCTTGGTGTAGATACCAAGATGATGGAGACTCGTCCCTAAGTAGCCGAAACACCTTAGGAAACGGAAAAACCGCAAACTCAAAATCTCAAATGACAAATGTCAAATGGTGGTAGCGGAAAGCGGTGGTGGTATGCACTTGGCAATGCGGAAGTGGGATGATGGGCTATACACGGTGTAAGAGTTGGAAGCACACGGTCCCTAAGTAGCCGAAACACCTTAGGAGACACAAGCCACAACTCAAACAAGCTCAAACAACTATTGGGTTAAGTTGGGTAGTCGGAAGTGTATGGTGGGTAAGGTTATGTGGAAGTGGTGGTGGTGGTGGTTGATGAAGAAGCAACCGTCCCTAAGTAGCCTAAACACCTTAGGAGACTCAAATCGCAACTCAAACAACCACTAATGCTATGAGGAACAAAATGGGTTAGGTTGCGGAAGTCGGTGGTGGTTATCACGGATGTTGTGGTGGAAGCCCTAGGCAAAGATGCCAAAATTCATCAAATGTGATGGTGTCAAATGATGTTGTAACCTATCTAGGAGGAAGGAGAATGTCAATAGCTTCTCAACGAGCTAAAGAACGCGAAAATCGGACTCGGATGTGGAAGTTATGGTGGAAATGGTGAAACTCGAAAGCTGGAAATGTCAGGGCGGTAGTACCGCTGGGAAGGGCAGTAGTACCGCTCGTGTCGGGTTTTTTCGACTATTTCGGCTGGGAGGGACCTGGCGGTAGTACCGCTCGCGGGCGGTAGTACCGCTTGAGTTCTCAGCGGTAGTACCGCTCTGTAGGGCGGTAGTACCGCTCGTGTCGAGATTTTCTCGATTGCTCGAATGGTTTCGCGATTTTGGGCGGAAATGGGTGATTTCGGGTCAAAATTCGATGGATTTTGTGGATGGAAAGGGGGGAAACTTGGGGGAATGCTAGATCCACTTGAAACCAAGCAAATCCATGGATCAAAATCAACAAAACATCATCAAACCAACAAATCACAAAAAAATTTGGGGCTATTTTTGGTGGGGATTTTCGGATTTAGGACGAAATCAACAAAATCAAGCTAGAAAACACGGGGTAGGGTCTCCAAAAACGTGATCAACGTGGCTCATGATACCATATGATGTAGGGTGGAACCCTAATTCGTCGATCTTTCACGTTTGGAGGGGATCCTACGGAGGAATCTGAAGAACAGCGGAAGCACAAGGAAAACACGGGGAAAGCGAGAGAATCACTCAACCAACAAGGGAATCGATCACACAAGTGCTAGATCATCATACACATAAGAGATTCACGAGATCCAAAGTCAACAAAGGTAAGGATACAAAGGAACCGTTCTTCTTCAAGAGGAGGCCTTGATGTTCTTCCTAGAAGGGTCTTGAATCCGCTTGGGGGATCTTCTCCGAAGAGGTCGTGATCTCCGAGGAGAAGTATCCAAGTGGATGAGCAAAGGCTCTCACACAAACATGAGCTAATCCAGTGCTAACCCTAGCTAGGAGGAGGTGGGGGAGTTTATATAGCATATGTCCACGAAGGGGTAAGTGAGGAGGGGATACATGGGCCTCTGGCCCGACTCTGCGTGCAAGCAGGGCGGTAGTACCGGCCAAAGGCGGTAGTACCGCTCAATGATAGTGCCGCTTGGGCTGAAGCGGATAATGCGGGCCGGATCGTGCGAACACTAGTACTTGCCAGGTTGAGCGGTAGTGGCGGCGGCAGTGGGGGCGGTAGTACCGCTGGTCAGTGATAGTACCGCTTACTGAAGCGGTAGTACCGCTCGTCCTGGGTCTTCTTCCGTCGTCGCTTCGAGGCTTCCCTCGCAGATGGTGTAGTTGTTCCTTGGCGCTTGCACTCCTCCTCGTCGTCCTTAGTGTTCCGACAATACCTATGCATGCACACGAGTGGAATGTCAAGTAGTATACCATCCTCGAAGGGTCAAGTGAGCACGTGTAAAGGAGATGATTCACCTTTGTGTATGTGAAGTACATGTCATGCGTGTCACTTGCCGAACGGACTCTTGACATGGTGATGTCCATAGGATGCTCCGCATCATCTTCTCAATTCCATCTATCTTCTCCATGGCCTCGTCAAATCTGTTTACCACATCTTGCACCTGTCCAATCATCATTTGCTGAAACTTATCATGTAGCTGTTTGTTTGTCAGGTTCTCCCAATCAGTCTCATCGGCCTGTGTTCCTGCCATGGTTAGCAGCAATAGAAACACACAAGAATATGATCCTACAGACTACTAGGAAGTGGTGGTGGTGGTGTGGTGGACAGTCACAAATCCGTCAAGCAAATCTCAAATTCTTACCAGTTCTTACCCAGCAGCAGGCGGTGATCGGCAACCGTTGTAGTCAAAACTCTCAAAGCTTGGATAGAGCGATTACCAGGGAGAGTCGAACGCACGACGTAGATGTATGTGGAGCTGGGAAGGCTTATAATATGGTAGCAAAAAGGGTCAGCAATAATCAATTCAGAGATGCAAAGTTGAATAAACGCTCAACAGACGCGATCTGTGCTTTGGTCCTAGGCTAGACTGTGCTAGAGGCGAGCCTAGAACACCAACAAAATCACGGTATGACACGTAAACAAAGGAAAAGCACACTCTGAATTTTTTTTTCGCTCTTTTTTTTTTTTGCTGCTTTTTTTTTTTTTTGCGCTTTTTTTTTTTTTTTGCGAAAAATCACTATAATGGCGAGTGTCTCAAAACTCTTCCAGTCAAACTGACAGGATGGGCACGAAATTTTTTTGAATTTTTTTTTTTTCACTGCCGGACCCAAAAACTGAAGCGGGTCAAAAAACTCTATAACGGCGTTGGCTCAATACGCTTAAAACACCTAAAATAGGATAGCCAGAAAATTTTTTATCCCGTGCGTTTTGGAAAATTTTGGGCCTAAGCGGAGGTGGTTTCGGACTCTTTTTTTTTTTTTTTGAAACCAACCTCTTCTACGGACGGCAAAAGATTGCTGGAATCCGAAACCTACTCGGACAAAAACACGAATCGAATTTAGATGGATCGAAACAAATCTAATATGCAAGGAACTCGGATTGGTGGTGGATATATGGTGGTGGTATATGGCAGCGGTGGTGGTATATGGCAGCGGTGGTGGTATATGGATACAGTTGAAGCGGTGGCGGATGGCGGTGGTGATAGATGGCGAGGCGATGATGATGGTGCGCGCGGCGTGACAACTTATGACCAGAACTTCGAAACTCTAAAGACTAGACTCTAAGACCAGCAACTCGACCACGGCGATGCAACCGCAAATTCAACAACGCAAATACTGAAAAAGATTATGCAAAGGCTCAGATTGGTTCGGATATGATGACCTAACCCTAATTTTTTTTGGCTTTTTTTGGACTGTAGGTATGAAGAACAGACTCGATCTAAACTACGAAAAACTGTAAAATCTCACCGAGCAACCTGGAAATCTGATACCACTTGATAGAGGCAAAGGTGTCCCGTCTTTCGATGAGATGGTGGATTTCGCTTTGGTGGAAGTCGACTTTGCGATCCGACTACTGAGCGTGCGAGGGCGTCACTTTATATGTCGCTAAACCAACTCCGAGAGGTTATTGACCACGCGAACACGATCAACCTGACCACGAGGGTCTATTTCCTGCGAGCAAGCGAAGAACAAGCAAGAAACTGAGATTGCAATCTGGATATTGCGAATTTAAGATGAAAGCTTTATTGATCAAGGTGGGGTTACGTGGCGCCTTTGTGCAGTCGTTGAACACAAGCGAAATGCTGCGAAGTTGCAGCTATGGCGAACTTTTGATCTAAACAAAACCCAAGTCTAAGCGGTGCCCTAAGGGCTGTATATATGGAGGAAGAGGGGTGAATTTCGTGGCCCTTGGTGGAGGGTCGAAACTAACCCTATCTCTTGTTCCCCACACACGGACTCTAAAAATAGCCTATACTAATGTATTTCGAAATTACATGGGCCTGGCCCAATAATAAGGTGACGCAGCACCTAGAATAGCCTATGGACGAATATTATGAAGTGGGATCTTGTATATTTCGTCCAAGGCTTCATGCACTCCTTATGGTGGCTTCAAAGTCCTGAAATCATCACTTGTAACTCCGTTCTTGATCCCCTTGCGCATGCCATCAACTCCATGTGTGTTCTTGCTCCAATGTTCATCCTTCTCCAAGCTAGGCCGTGCGTCGTGACATGGGCGGCCCGTGTGCCTCGCCCCTCACTTACCCTTAGCCCTTGGGCTATAAATGACCTCCTCCACCTCCTTTCTAGGGTTAGAAAAGTGATAGCTCATTCTTAAGTGAGCTTTGCTCCTACCTATCTCTACTCTTGAGAGAGAGACCACTACTCCATTGGAGGCAAGACCTCCATCTAGGTGAAGATCCCCTGCGGATGCAAGACCCCTCTTTAGGAAGATCCATCTAGGATATCATCAAGACCTCCTCTTGAAGATGAACCTTACCTTGTATCTTTCCTTTGTTGTTCATGTACCTTGTGATCTTGTGTGTTTGATTGTCTAGTGGATGTGTGATTTGGACTTGTTCTTGAGTGTTTCCCCTTGTGATTTCTCCCGTTCTTCCCTTGTTGATCGTGTTCTTGAGGATCGCTCCAAGCGTGAAAGATCGGCGCTATAGGGTTCCACTCTACATCATATGGTATCATGAGCCAGGTTGATCACGTTTTGGAGCCCTACCCTCTTTTTCTAGCTTGATTTTGTTGATTTCGTCCTAAATCGAAAATTCCACCAAAATAGCCCCCAAATTTGTTTGTGATTTGTTGGTTTGATGATGTTTTGTTGATTTTGATCCATGGATTTGCTTGGTTTCAAGTGGATCTAGCATTTCCCCAAGTTTCCCCACCTTCCATCCAAATCTCGTCAATTTTGACCCCGAAATCCAAATTCGCCAAAATTCGTCTCCACGAGCAAATCGGCGGATTGACTTGCCGGATCATCCGGACCTTCTCTGGATCATCGGACATCCCGGATCAGCTGGGCGCCCCGGACGTCCAGATACTACAGCCTTAAATTCCCGAACGGGCTGCGAACCCGGATCATCGGTTTCCTCCCGGATCATCGGACCTAGCCGGATCATCGGACCTCCTCGGATGTCGGTTAACCTGACACTGACTTCGGCTGAAATTTTGTTTTGGTCATAACTAATTCATCCGAGTCCGTTTTTGACGTTCTTTAGCTCGTTTTGAAGCTATTGACATCCCCTATCCCACAAAAATACCACCAACATCATTTGACTCCATCAAATTTTGAAAATTTGGCAAGTTTGCCTAGGCCATCCACCATATCATCCGCGCCACCACCGACTTCCGCAACCTAACCCATTTTGTTCCCCATAGCATTTGAGGTTGTTTGAGTAGTAACTTGAGTCTCCTAAGGTGTTTGACTACTTAGGACGGTTTCTTCTTCATCAACCACCCACCACTTCACATAACCTTCCCACCATACACTTCCGACAACAACTTAACCCAATTGTTGTTTGAGCTTGTTAGAGTTGTGGCTTGTGTCTCCTAAGGTGTTTCGGCTAGGGAGGCAACTTCAACTCCGACATCTATATCCATCATTCCACTTCCGCATTGCCTAGTGCAACACCACCACCGCTTTCATATCACCATTTTGACATTTGTCATTTGAGATTTTGAGTTCGCGGTTTTTCTTTCCTAAGGTGTTTCGGCAACTTAGGGCGAGTCTCCATCATCTTGGTATCTACACCAAGAACACCGCCCTCATCGCATAAGGGCGGTAACCTCAGCGACACCTTTGTATATCCCTTGCAAATTGAATTGTTAACCTAGCCCATTTTGTGTTACTTGCCTATCGAGACTAGCCATTTGAGTATTAAACCGCGTTACTTGTGCATTAGTGATCCACCATCCATTGCATACATACCATATCATCTTGGTATCATATCATCCATTGTGCCTCAAGTTTGTTCCGCATATACACATTGCTATCTTGGTTTGTGCATTATGCAAATTAGCCATAGAGAAACAAAAGAAAAAGCTTTTAAGCAAAAGAGCAAAAGCTCGTGAGCAAGTGCCATAGCATCATACTCCATTGAACATAAGAGCCACACAAAATCTACATCATATGATATCATGCGGAAAACACGGGAACCATGCATACATAGCATACTTGGATAGAAGAACATCCATTTGCATCTTTTAGGTTGTGCACAAGTGTAGTATTGTAACCAAACAAGATCTCAGGTGAAAACACAACATGTTTTCTACCCTATCTCCAACAAGTTTATATTTAGCATTCATCGCTCAATGTTTTCCTTAGTTAACTCATGCATTTTAAAATCAATTCAGCACGTTCTTTAGCATCAAAATTAACCTTCTTGAAGATGGAAGAGGCAACAAATTAATAGGTGCACGAGGTAGGAAACCATACACATCTTCAAAAGGGCACATCTTAGTAGTAGAATGCAATGAAGATTATAAGCAAATTCAATATGAGGCAAGCATTCCTCCATTTTCTTATTATTCTTTAGAACAGCCCTAAGCATAGTAGACAATGTTCTATTAACTACTTCAGTTTGTCCATCAGTTTGGGGTGACAAGTAGTACTAAAAGCAGTTTAGTCCCCAACAGCCCATAAACATCTCCAAAAGTGGCTAAGAAATTTAGTATCATGATCTGAAACAATAGTATTTGGCACACCATGCAGCGAATAATTTCACGAAAGAACAAATCAGCAACATTAACAACATCATCGCTTTTATGACATGGTATAAAGTGTGCCATTTTGAGAATCTATCCACGACAACAAATATGCTATCCCCTTCTTTGTTCTAGGTAAACCTAAAACAAAGTCCATAGATATATCCTCCCAAGGAACACTAGGTACAGGCAAGGCATATATAAACCATGAGGATTGAGTCGTGACTTAGCTTTTTGACATGTAGTGCAGCGAGCAATAAAACGCTCAACATCCCGTCTCATCATTAGTCCTCCTCCATCGCCTCCTGCAACAACAAAAGCGAATGGAGCTAGCTGGAATGCAAGCTTGTTACGAACACAAATCCATCATTAACGACAAACTTGTTCCATGTTCTTCCTTCTTTAAAATCAGCATCATGCACATATTGATCTTTGATGGTCTCCAAACCAAATATTTTGAAGTCTTTAATATAGCGACGAGACAATGCATCAGCAATAACATTTTCTTTACCCTTCTTGTGTTTAATGACATTAGGGAAAGTCTCAATGAATTCAACCCATTTAGCATGTCTACGATTCAGTTTAGCTTGACTTTTAATATGTTTCAAAGATTCATGATCAGAATGTATAACAAATTCTTTGGGCCATAAATAATGTTGCCATGTTTCTAAAGTCGAACAAGAGCATATAATTCTTTATCATAAGTAGAATAATTCAGACTAGGCCCAATCAATTTTTCAGAAAAGTATGAAACAGGTTTGCCATCTTGTAATAACACACCTCTAATCCAATTCCACTAGCATCACATTCAAGCTCAAAAGTCTTATTAAAATCAGGAAGTTGGAGTAAAGGGCATGTGTCAACTTATCTTTCAACACCGTGAAGGCTTCTTCCTGTGCGGTACCCCAAACAAAGGCACATCCTTCTTTGTAAGCTCATTGAGAGGTACAGCAATGGTGCTGAAATCTCTCAAAAGCGCCTATAGAATCCAGCGAGAAGAAAACTCCTCACTTGTGTGACCGTTTTGGGCTGGCCAACTCTCAATAGCTTCAATCTTGGCTTTATCAACTTCAATTCCTGTGGAGTAACAACATAGTCAAGAAAAGACACTCAATTAAGTGTAAAAGGTGCACTTCCCAAGGTTACCAAACAAGCGTGCATCGTAGAGCAATAAAAACAAGCGTAAATGTTCCAAATGTTCCTCCAAAGATCTGCTATAAATCAATATGTCATCAAAGTAAACTACACAAATCGTCGAATGAAAGCGTAAGACTTAGTTCATTAATCTCATGAAAGTACTAGGTGCTTTAGTTAACCCAAAGGCATGACTAACCACTCATATAATCCAAACTTAGTTTTAAATGCTGTTTTCCATTCATCCCCCAATTTCATACTGAATTTGATGGTATCCTCATAAATCAACTTTGGAGAATATTTTAGAGCCACTCAATTCATCAAGCATATCATCTAGCCTAGGAGTAGGTTGCCGATAACGAATAGTAATATTATTGATACCTCTACATTCAACACACATCGCGATGTACCATCCTTTTCGGCACTAGAATAATAGGAACAGCACAAGGACTAAGGGATTGGCGTATATAACCTTTGTCGAGAAGCTCTTGTACTTGACGCATAATCTCCTTCGTCTCCTCTGGATTGATGCGGTATGGCGCCACGGTTTGGCAGTGAAGCACCAGGAATTAAGTCAATCTGATGCTCAATCCCTCGAATAGGCGGTAATCCGGTGTTGCGTCTTGTGAAAGAGCGTCAGTGAACTCCTGCAAAATGTTAGTGACAGCAGGAGCAAAGAAGGAAAACACGTCCTCGAATGAAAATAATGCCTCTTTGCACACAAAAGCATAGCAAACAGATTTGCTAAAATCTAGCTCATCAATATCAGATTTAGTGGCAAGTAAACATGCACTTTGCAATTTAATTTCAGAAACAACACTAGATGGTTTACTATTAGGCTTCATATGTTGCTCAAATTCTTTTGCCACAATCTGATTTTCACTCTTATTTTCTCCTGTTTTGCTTTATTAGCTCTATTAATATCATCTTTCAAAAGGACTCAGTAGTCATAGGAAGCAAAGTAATATTTTATCCTTATGAACAAGAGTATACTGATTGTTTCTACCATGGTGTACAGAATTTTTATCAAATTGCCATGGTCGACCAAGTAATAAGAACATGCTTGCATAGGTACCACATCACAATCAACATAATCAGCATATGTAGAGATACTAAAATGCACGAACAGTACGTGTTACCTTAACCTTATGCTGTTGAACCATTGGATGTAATAACGATGTGGATGTGGTCTAGTGGTAAGAGATAGCTTCTCCACCATCTCCATGCTAGCCAAGTTGTTGCAGCTCCCTCCGTCTATGATGGCGCGCTAGAACATTCCTTCACAACTCCCTTGGTATGGAACAAATTGTGCCTCTGATTTTGCTCAGCTTGTGACCTGCACACTCAAAACACGTTGAGCAACTAAACATTCCTACCTGTCAGCGTCTTGGGGAGCCATGTATTGCGTCTCATGATCAGAATCATCTCCACGTGTTCTTCACGTGTAATAAGAACCAACGTCTCCTCATCATAGTCACTAGCGGACTCATACCCACCATCCTCAGTAGCAATCATCCTGCGCTGAGATTTGCATTCTCTATAATGACCTCTTCCCTTACTAGACGACAAATAATATCACTGGTGTGCCCAGTTGATGCCATGGAAGAAGAAAGCTCTGTGTAGGCCCGGCAGTGCGCTCTTGGCAGATAGTGGGGTTGTGCCTGCTTTCTTGTATCACGGCTGGAGTAGTTGCTGATGGAGTGCTGGTGTAGTGGAAGTAGAGGATGCCTTGGTGTCCATGATGAAAGTCGACCTGCAGAAAAGTTAGTTCGCGCCAATGCTTGTCGATCCTGCACTTCACGTTCAGCTTTACAAGCAAGATGGAATAAGCAGTGATATTAGTATACTCCTTATACTCTAGAATGGTCTGAATCTCTCTATTTAATCCACTTATAAAGCGTGCAAGCTTCATTCTCCTCAACAATACCACATCTAATCATGCCAGTTTGTAATTCTGATAATATTCTTCTACAGAATTTTCCTTGTCTTAAGCGCTGCAATTTTGAAGCAATTCCGTTGATAATATGGTGGAAGCGAGTCACATAGCAGTTTTCAAAGCAGCCCAAGTAGCGGGAATAGGATATAATCTACAATGTTCAGACCACCATACACATGCAAAACTAGTGAAAGCACAAACAGCAACAACAACCCGTCTCTCCTCGGGATATTGTAAACATGTAAGCGTTGTTCAGTTTCTAACTCCCAAGTAAGATATATATCAGGAACATATCTACCCTCAAATGGTGGAATATTCAATTTCAGTTTAGGAATATGGACATCATCTAGTACACGGGTGGTGGTGCAGGCCAACCATTAGAATATATACCTGAGGCCGACCTGCTGGTGGTGGTGCTGGTGGCTGCACATAGTGCTGATTTTGATCAACCTCATCCTCATAGTCGCCCGCATACTCATCATCCTCCTCGGTACCAGCAGCAGCAGTGGCGAAAGAAGCACCAACAGCAGTAGCAGCGGCACCAGAATTTTGTCTGGCTCAATAGGAACACGCTGAGCTCGTCCATACTGATTCGGAAGAGCGTGGTTGTTGTTGTTGCAGAGTGCGATAGGTGCAGCCGTGGTGGTTGTGGAAAGCAGCGAGCAATTGATTAAACTTGCTATCAAGCTTTGTTTCCAAGCGTGATGTAGGGTGGAACCCTAATTCGTCGATCTTTCACGTTTGGAGGGATCCTACGGAGGAATCGAAGAACAGGCAGCACAAGGGAAAACACGGGGAAAGCGAGAGAATCACTCAACCAACAAGGGAATCGATCACACAAGTGCTAGATCATCATACACATAAGAGATTCACGAGATCCAAAGTCAACAAAGGTAAGGATACAAAGGAACCGTTCTTCTCCTAGAGGAGGCCTTGATGTTCTTCCCTAGAAGGGTCTTGAATCGCTTGGGGGATCTTCTCCGAAGAGGTCGTGAACTCAGGAGAAGTAACCAAGTGGATGAGCAAACTCTCACACAAACCTGAGCTAATCCAGTGCTAACCCTAGCTAGGAGGAGGTGGGGAGTTTATATAGCATATGTCCCGAAGGGGTAAGTGAGGAGGGATACATGGGCCTCTGCCCGACTCTGCGTGCAAGCAGGGGCGGTACCGGCCAAAGGGCGTGTAGCTCAGCAATAGTGCGCTTAGGCTGGCAGCGGTAATGCCGGGCCGGATCGTCGAACACTAGTACTTGCCGGGTTGGCGGTAGTGGCGGCGGCAGTGAGGCTGATAGTACCGCTGGTCATGATAGTACCGCTGAAAGCGGTAGTACCGCTCGTCCTGGGTCTTCTTCGTCGTCGCTTCGAGGCTTCCCTCGCGGATGGTGTAGTTGTTCCTGGCGGCACTCCTCCTCGTCGTCCTTAGTGTTCGACAATACTATCATGCACACGGTGGAGTGTCAAGTAGTATACCATCCTCGAAGGGGTCAAGTGAGCGCGTGTAAAGGAGATGATTCACCTTTGTGTGAAGTACATGTCGCGCGTGTCACTTGCGAGCGGACTCTTGACATGGTGATGTCCATGGGATGCTCCGCATCATCTCCCCTCCTTAGGAAGGATCCGACCTCGGATCGTGATCCTCATCACCATGGAAGCGGTTGTCATAGAGCGGACTTGTAGTTGGAAGAAGTTGAAGACATGGCGCAATCCAAGTAGTCAAGGTGTCGCGGAGTGATAGACATGCAAAAGAGCAAACACAAGCAACACTCGGAAATACAATGGTTAGCGCACACAAAATGTCCATCATGTAAGAATGAGTCCGTGCGGTAAGATTGGTGCGTGACAAAGCGCATGAAGCATATCAAGATGATCTAGAATGAGATGCAAAGCATTCATGGGAGAAATGCAATCATTGTAAACAAATGTGTTGTAAATATGATCTATGCAACCACGGTGCAAAATGATGTCATAGTGAGATGTTTTATCAATAGCATGAATATGGCAATGGATGCTCAATATGTATATGTTATCATGCAATTGATGATGGACAATATGATCATGATGTATGAATATGCCTTCAAGGTAGATCACAACAAATTTGCTAAGAAATCATAGCTCATATATCATGGATGACATGGGAATACAAGATGCAACAAGGCAATCACAATGTGAGTCAATCCATGCATAGTGTGCAAACTTGTGGTGAGTATGATCGTCCATCGAGCATGACATGTGTGAGCACAATCAAGAAATATGAAGGTGTTGGTGTACCAAAGCTCGATGTCGAGGCATGAGTGGAGTGTCGAAGGTGCCTCCAATAAGTGGCGCTCCTCAATGTGAAGGTCCATGTAGCCAATCTCAATGTCGCTCCTCCTTTCACGAGATGTATCATGTAGACAACAAGAAGGAAACAACAATGAAAGAGTGACCCATCAATATGCATATTTGAGGATTGCTCAAAGAGAAGGAGTTCACCTTTATGAGAATGTCAAAAATGTTGGTGCGCACATCATATATGCCTTCACATAACCAATATGCATATAAGGCATCACCTTGTGAAACCTCAAAATGAAAGAACATGACAAACACTCGGAAAAACAAATGAGGTTAGCGGAACAAAACCTATCATTGAGTGGTAAGATACCCAACAAGTGTATGCATCATGCTCATCATAAGAAAGTACAAGGGGCGTGTCATAGTATGGAGGCATATGATGCAAGAACAACCATGTGCAATAGGCTCAATCAAACAAGCATGCATCACAAGTAAAGTGTCCAAATCTCCAAGATCAATAATCATAGTAAGTTGGCACTCAATACAAGGTGATATGAGAGATGCAACTAATGGAGAAAGAGACAATGATCATGACAAATCAAGTGAGAGGCATCAACATCTATGTCATCAACCCAAGAAAGCAAGTAATAGTGGAACATGGGTGATGCAACATAGCAAGCAATCATAGCTATCAAGTCAAGCAAGCTAGTAGTGCAAAGATGCAGCGTACTAGAAGGAATCATAGCAAGCATGTCATTGGTGCAAATAGTGTGCATGAATAATTCACAAGACATGGCACAAGCATGAAAGCAAGATGTGAGAAAAATAGCATGAATATCTCGGTGAGAAGCCATATGTAAATAGCAATAAGGCATAATGACTCTCCCAACACAACAAGCATCAATAGTATGGGGCACATGATAAACATGGCAAGACAAACAAGGATCTCCACCAAGCATGCAAATACACATAGGAGTAGCATAATTGTGAATCATGGGTAAATGCAAGCAAGGGTCACAATTGCATGGCAAAGGCATAGAAGCAAGCATAGTATGCAAAGTGAACACGGTAATATGAGCATAATGTGAAGTGGTAAATTGCCCATAGCCGTGTGAGCCAAGTAGGGAGTTGCGCGTAGTCCTTCTTGAAGGAATGGTGGTAAGGATAGTCCACGGGATCCCAAAGCATCGTTGCTCTCAAGAGCTCGTTTAAGTCAACTCTTGGGATTGAGAGGTTGGCAGTATACATGAGTACCTACACAAAACAAAGACAAAGGAAAAATTGTGTGTGCGTGGTATATGTACACATCATCCATCATGATGCTTGCGTGCATGTGTTTGTTAGCACAAAATAGCCAATGCTCAAATAAATGAGATCGTGATATAGGAACATGTCATCCATCATGATAGGTTTGTTATTATTTATGGCATAATGGAGACTCAAAGGATGTAATGCATCATGAGAAATATCTAGAGCATTGTTATTCATGGAATGCATAAGGTGCATACTATCATGGGAATCATGCAAAGTATGAAATGCATCAAGATCTCGAATATGTATGAGAAACTATAAGTCTCCTCATGAGCATGAGTAGCAACATCACATGGAGAATATTGACAACATCCAAAACAATGCATATTCAAAACAATGTGATCATGGCACATATTGGATGAATTGCGCAAATCATGTAAAGGAAGCATGGCAATATCATCACATGAAAAACAAAAATGACCATCATCTCATCATCTATGCCATAAGTGCAAATGGGATTGATTTTAATGGGGCGTGCATAGTTACTATGTTGAGATTGAAATGATGCAATATGGGAGATCTCACTCATAGCATATGACAAGTTCAATGGATTGTCAAACATGGCGTGACCAATAGAATTTTCACAAGATATCCTATGTAGCATAGCATCACAACTAGGCAACTCAACATGCTCATCATCATATTTATCATAAATAGGTAAGTCAAGGCATGAAGAAGTCTCACTAGCATGAAGCATGGCAATAGGTTTGTCAACATCATGGGAGCAATCGATGTCAAGATAGTCCACTAGTGGGACAAGAAGCACCATCACCTATGTTACCTTTGGGCGTCGCTCATGTGTTGTAGGTGAGTGTTGAAGATCGTCTCATTGTCATCTTCATCTTGATGGAACCATGTGGGGGTGCATCATCGTCCATCATGGCCATCGTCGTCTCCATAGGAGGTATGGACTCATCAATGGTAGGCGTGTGCGTCATGTAGGAGACCTAGCACGAAGAAAACACACTAGGAGTAGAGGTTAAGGCGTTAGAAATCATAGTGGCCTCACATGCCGTGTCAACTACCTCAGTCACTAAGTGTTGTGGCTCACTCACTCCCTCAAGGATGCTCTCACTCATGGCTGGTGGAGTCACTCAAGTGGCTCTCAACCTCATAGGATGTGTGGCATGCTCTCATGTGGGGCTAGTGGTGGTCACACTCATCCTCTCAAAGGAAATGCTCTCAATGTCACATATGGTGGAGTCACTCATCTCTCTCATGGGGTGGTGGCTCTCCTCACATCACTTTGGGCATCTCGACATATGTGGGTGTCGGAGAGGTGTAGGTGTAAATGTCTCCATGCTCCTTTCGTTTAAATGCGTGGTGAAGGGGATGGCCCTTGCTCGACCTTCTCAAATGCGTCTTGTTGTGGAGGTCCATATGATGTGGCACCTCATAGCTCGTCTCCATGACGAAGGAGTTTCCCATGCTGGCCATCTTCCTTGGGGGCTTCGAAGATGGAAGTCACACCCTCTCTAAATGGTGAGCGCCTTGGACTTAATGAAGTCGATGTAGGCGTACTCGTGGGAAATGTGGAAGATGCCGTCGTCAAAAGCGAAGATGCCTTGAGAACACTTGGCGAAGATGCGAATTGGTTGATGTAGCCGTGGCGCCGTCTTGGTGGTTGTCGTCTCGCGGTCTTCTTTTGTGCTCTTGAAGCTTGGACTTGGCGTGTTGGGACTTGTGCATTTGCGCGTGGAGCATCTTCATGATGATGATGTTGTTGTCGTGCTTGAGCTCGTGGGCGTTAAATGTAAATCGTGCACATGTTGCTAGGTGACTTGCCTTCATGGCGATGTGGATCACGAATGTGATGTTGGTGCCATGTAGATGTTGACTTGGGCGACTTGCACTTGCATCTTGTTTGCGCTCCGAAGACTTGTGGCTTGACCGTCGTCGTCTTGAGGATGATGAAGGGGAAAGACTTGATCAAGGCTCTAATCTCCTCCATCCTTGCATCTTGCTCCTCTTTATGTCGGCAAGCTTCTTGTCGATGTAGTCCTTTTCCTTGCTTGGTGTGAATGTCGATGGAGATGTTCTCGATCTTGCTCGCAATCTTGATTGTCGCCTTGTATTTGTCGTTGTAGATCGAAGATAGGCGCTTTGGAGATGTAGTTGTTCACGCCGTCGTTGTTGTAAATGACCCGGAGAGAATGCCTTGCCTATCCATCACAAGACTCGAGCAAATATGAGTGGGAGAAAGAGAAGAGCATATACCAATGTACCTTTGACCAAAGTTGAAGATGAATCAAGTTCACTCAAATGTGGACAATGAAATAGCACTATTGGTACCAATCCTTGTCGGTTCTCACACCTACACAAGTAAAGCTTATAGTGGAGCTCGGTGAGGATAGTGGCACAAAATTTAATGCAAAATGTTAGCAAGAGTCAATAATGTTGAAAGAGATTCACAAATTTGCAAGCGAAACAAGTAGACCAATAGCAATGAGAGGTACGGAAACACACACGGATAGATAAATGGAATTAGTGCAACCAAGGAATGAGCTCAAATGTGGAATCCACCAAAACGCTGTGTTGCACAACTCAAGAGGCAGCTATACGATTGCTCAATAGGCGGATCGACACTTGTGCACAACCTATAAGATGCAAAATGGATATTCTTTCTATCCCAAGTGTGCTATGTATGTATGGTTCGGTGTCTCTCAAGCATGATATCATATGATGTTGATTTGACAATCTTATGTGCAATGGGATGATGCTATGGCACTTGCTCACGAGCTCTTTGCTCTCTTTTTTTGCTTAAAAGCTTTTCTCTTTTTTTCGCTATGGTCACTTTTGTACAATGCACAAACCAAGATAGCAATTGTGTATATCGGGAACAAACTTGAGGCACAATGGATGATATGATACCAATATGATATGGTATGTATGCAATGGGAGGTATGGACCACTAATGTGCACAAATAACGTTGGCAATACTCAAATGGCTAGTCTCGATAGGTAAGTGATAAAATGGGCTAGGGTTAACAATGCAATTGCAAGGAATATACAATGGTGTCGTCGAGGTTACCGTCCTGCGATGATGAGTGGCGGTGTTCTTGGTGTAGATACCAAGATGATGGAGACTTCGTCCTAAGTGGCGAAACACCTTAGGAAGCGGAACCGCAAACTCAAAATCTCAAATGACAAATGTCAAAATGGTGGTAGCGAGCGGTGGTGGTATGCACTTGGCAATGCGGAAGTGGGATGATGGGCTATACGGTGTAAGAGTTGGAAGCACGGTCCCTAAGTAGCAAAACACCTTAGGAGACACAAGCCACAACTCAAATAAGCTCAAACAACTATTGGGTTAAGTTGGGTTGTCGGAAGTGTATGGTGGGCAAGGTTATGTGGAAGTGGTGGTGGTGGTGGTTGATGAAGAAGCAACCGTCCTAAGTAGCCTAAACACCTTAGGAGACTCAAATCGCAACTCAAACAACCACTAATGCTATAAGGAACAAAATGGGTTAGGTTCGGAAGTCGGTGGTGGTTATGCGGATGTTGTGGTGGAAGCCCTAGGCAAAGATAAATTCATCAAATGTGATGGTGTCAAATGATGTTGCAACCTATCTAGGTGGATGGAGAATGTCAATAGCTTCAACGAGCTAAAACGGAAATCGGACTCGGATGTGGAAGTTATGGTGGAAATGGTGAAACTCAGAAATCTGAAATGGCCAGGGCGGTAGTACCGCTGGGAAGGGCAGTAGTACCGCTCGTGTCGGTTTTCGACTATTTCGTGGGAGGGACCTGGCGGTAGTACCGCTCATGAGGCGGTAGTACCGCTCGAGTCACAACAGTGATACCGCTCTCTGGGCGGTAGTACCGCTCGGTCGGATTTTCTCGGCTGCTTGAATTGTTTAGCGATTTTGGGGCGGAAATGGGTGATTTCGGGGTCAAAATTCGATGGATTTAATGGATGGAAAGAGGAAACTTGGGGATGCTAGATCGACTCGAAACCAAGCAAATCCACGGATCAAAATCAACAAAACATCATCAAACTAACAAATCACAAAAAATTTGGGGCTATTTTGTGGGGATTTTCGGGGTTTTAGGGCGAAAACAACAAAATCAAGCTAGAAAACAGGGTAGGGGCCGCGTGATCAGCGTGGCTCTGATACCATATGATGTAGGGTGGAACCCTAATTAATCGATCTTTCACGTTTGGAGGGATCCTGGAGAATCTGAAGAACAACGCGGAAGCACAAAGGAAAACAGGGAAAGCGAGAGAATCACTCAACCAACAGGGAATCGATCACAGTGCTAGATCATCATACACATAAGAGATTCACGAGATCCAAAGTCAACAAGGTAAGGATACAAAGGAACCGTTCTTCTCCAGAGGCCGATGTTCTTCCCTAGAAGGGTCTTGAATCCGCTTGGGGATCTTCTCCGAAGAGGTGAATGAACTCAGGAGAAGTAACAGTGGATGAGAAAGGCTCTCACACAAACCTGAGCTAATCCAGTGCTAACCCTAGCTAGGAGGAGGTGGGGGAGTTTATATAGCATATGTCCCGAAGGGGTAAGTGAGGAGGGATACATGGGCCTCGGCCCGACTCTGCGATGCAAGCGGTGGTAGTACCGCCAAAGGCGGTAATACCGCTCAGCAGTAATGCTTGCAGGCTGGCGGTAATCAGGGCCGGATCGTCACGAACACTAGTACTTGCGGGTTGGCGGTGAGTGGCGGCGGCGATGGGGGAAGCAGTGTACCGCTGGTCAGCGATTAATGCAGCTACGAAATGATAGTACCACTCGTCACAGGTCTTCTTCCGTCGTCGCTTCGGGCTTCCCTCGCGGATGGTGTAGTTGTTCCTTGGCGCTTGCACTCCTCCTCGTCGTCCAGTGTTCGACAATACCTATGCATGCACGGTGGAGTGTCAAGTAGTATACCATCCTCGAAGGGGTCAAGTGAGCACGTGTAAAAGGATGATTCACCTTTGTATGTGAAGTATACATGCGTGTCACTTGCGAGCGGACTCTTGACATGGTGATGTCCATAGGATGCTCCGCATCAAAAGCGTCTTCTCAATGCCATCTATCTTCTCCATGGCCTCGTCAAATCTGTTTAGCACATCTTGCACCTGTCCAATCATCATTTGCTGAAACTTATCATGTAGCTGTTTGTTCGTCAGGTTCTCCCAATCAGTCTCATTGGCTTGTGATCCTACCATGGTTAGCAGCAAATAGAAACACACAAGAATATGATCCTATAGACTACTAAGAAGTGGTGGAGGTGTATCACAAACCCGTCAAGCAAATCTCAAATTCTTACAGTTCTTACCCAGCAGCGGTGGTGATCGGCAACGTTGTAGTCAAAACTCTCAAAGCTTGGATATAGCGATTACCAGGAGAATCAAGCGCATGATGTAGATGTATGTGGAGCTGGGAAGGCTTATAATATGGTAGCAAAAAGGTCAGCAATAATCAATTCAGAGGTGCTAGACCGTACTGTACTGTGCTGATCCTAGGCTAGACTGTGCTAGAGATGCGAGCCTAGAACACTAACAAAATCCGGCGCTGCGTAAACAAGGGAAAAGCACACTCTGGAATTTTTTGCTCCTCTTTTTTTTTCGCTGCTTTTGCGCTCCTCTTTTTTTGAAACCAACCTCTTCTGATGACAAAAAGATTGCTGGAATCAAACCTACTCAGACAAGGAAACATGAATCGAAATTAGATGGATCCGAAAACAAACCTAATATGCAAGGTTCGGATTGGTGGTGGATATATGGATACGGATTGAGCGGTGGTGGTATATGGATCGGATTGAGCGTGGCGGATAAGCGGTGGTGGTAGATGGCAGGCGATGATGATGGTCTTGGCGGCGTGACAACTTATGACCAGAACTTCGAAACTCTAAAAGACTAGACTCTAAGACCAGCAACTAGACCGACGATGCAACCACAAATTCAACAATGCAAATACAGAAAAGATTATGCAAAGGCTCGGACTGGTTCGGATAGGATGAACTAACCCTAATTTTTGTGGCTTTTTAAGTGGACTATAGGTATGAAGAACAGACTCGATCTAAACTACGAAAAACTGTAAAATCTCACCGAGCAACCGGAAATCTGATACCACTTGATAGAGGCAAGGTGTCCCGTCTTCGATGAGATGGTGGATTTAATTGAAGTCGACTTTGGCGATCCGACTACTGAGCGTCGCGAGGGCGTCGCGCCTTAGCAATCGCTAAACCAACTCCGAGAGGTTATTGACCACGCGAGACACGATCAACGTGACCACGAAGGTCTGTTTCCTGCAGGCAAGCGAAGAACAAGAGAACCTAAGATTGCAATCTGGATATTGCGAATATAAGAGAAAGCTTTATTGATCAAGGTGGGGTTCTGTGGCCTTTGTCTGAGTCGTTGAAACACAAGCGAAGTGCAAAGTTGCAGCTATGGCGAACTTTTAATCTAAACAAAACCCAAAGTCTAAGCGGTGCCCTAAGGGCTGTATATATGGAGGAGAGGGGTGAATTTCGTGGCCCTTGGTGGAGGGGTCGAAACTAACCCTATCTCTTGTTCCCCACACATCGGGACTCTAAAAATAGCCTATACTTATGTATTTCGAAATTACATGGGCCTGGCCCAATAATAAGGTGACGCAGCACCTAGAATAGCCTCTGGGCGAAATTTATGAAGTGGCATCTTATATTTCGTCCAAGGCTTCATGCACTCATTATGGTGGCTTCAAAGTCCTGAAATCATCACTTGTACCTCCGTTCTTGTTCCCCTTACGCATGCCATCATCTCCATGCTTGTTCTTGCTCCAATGTTCATCCTTCTCCAAGCTAGGCTGATGCGGAGCATCCTCGGACATCACTGCGTCAAGAGCCCATTTGGCAAGTGACACGTCGACATCTACTTCACATACACAAAGTGAATCATCTCCTTTACGTGCTCACTTGACACTCTCGAGGATGGTATACTACTTGACACTCCTTACGTGTGCATGCATAGGTATTGTCGGACTTCACGGATGTCAGGAGGAGTGCAAGCGCCAAGGCGACTACACCATCGCGAGGAAGCGTGGAAGAAGACTGAAGAAAGGAGAAGAAGGCGGATGGCAGGAGCCAGGTCGGACATGAAGACCGTCCGGATCATGGGTCCCCCTCCGGATCATCCGGATAATTCGGCCGAAGACAACAAGCTGCTTTCGGAAGCGGATCATCGGACGGTCGCTCGGATCATCCGGACCCCGACACCGGATCATCGGGCCACCATCGGATCATCCGGACCCGCTGCGTGCGTCGTGACATGGGCGGCCCGTGTGCCTCGCCCCTCACTTACCCTTAGCCCTTGGGCTATAAATGACCTCCTCCACCTCCTTTCTAGGGTTAGAAAAGTGATAGCTCATTCTTAAGTGAGCTTTGCTCCTACCTATCTCTACTCTTGAGAGAGAGACCACTACTCCATTGGAGGCAAGACCTCCATCTAGGTGAAGATCCCCTGCGGATGCAAGACCCCTCTTTAGGAAGATCCATCTAGGATATCATCAAGACCTCCTCTTGAAGATGAACCTTACCTTGTATCTTTCCTTTGTTGTTCATGTACCTTGTGATCTTGTGTGTTTGATTGTCTAGTGGATGTGTGATTTGGACTTGTTCTTGAGTGTTTCCCCTTGTGATTTCTCCCGTTCTTCCCTTGTTGATCGTGTTCTTGAGGATCGCTCCAAGCGTGAAAGATCGGCGCTATAGGGTTCCACTCTACATCATATGGTATCATGAGCCAGGTTGATCACGTTTTGGAGCCCTACCCTCTTTTTCTAGCTTGATTTTGTTGATTTCGTCCTAAATCGAAAATTCCACCAAAATAGCCCCCAAATTTGTTTGTGATTTGTTGGTTTGATGATGTTTTGTTGATTTTGATCCATGGATTTGCTTGGTTTCAAGTGGATCTAGCATTTCCCCAAGTTTCCCCACCTTCCATCCAAATCTCGTCAATTTTGACCCCGAAATCCAAATTCGCCAAAATTCGTCTCCACGAGCAAATCGGCGGATTGACTTGCCGGATCATCCGGACCTTCTCTGGATCATCGGACATCCCGGATCAGCTGGGCGCCCCGGACGTCCAGATACTACAGCCTTAAATTCCCGAACGGGCTGCGAACCCGGATCATCGGTTTCCTCCCGGATCATCGGACCTAGCCGGATCATCGGACCTCCTCGGATGTCGGTTAACCTGACACTGACTTCGGCTGAAATTTTGTTTTGGTCATAACTAATTCATCCGAGTCCGTTTTTGACGTTCTTTAGCTCGTTTTGAAGCTATTGACATCCCCTATCCCACAAAAATACCACCAACATCATTTGACTCCATCAAATTTTGAAAATTTGGCAAGTTTGCCTAGGCCATCCACCATATCATCCGCGCCACCACCGACTTCCGCAACCTAACCCATTTTGTTCCCCATAGCATTTGAGGTTGTTTGAGTAGTAACTTGAGTCTCCTAAGGTGTTTGACTACTTAGGACGGTTTCTTCTTCATCAACCACCCACCACTTCACATAACCTTCCCACCATACACTTCCGACAACAACTTAACCCAATTGTTGTTTGAGCTTGTTAGAGTTGTGGCTTGTGTCTCCTAAGGTGTTTCGGCTAGGGAGGCAACTTCAACTCCGACATCTATATCCATCATTCCACTTCCGCATTGCCTAGTGCAACACCACCACCGCTTTCATATCACCATTTTGACATTTGTCATTTGAGATTTTGAGTTCGCGGTTTTTCTTTCCTAAGGTGTTTCGGCAACTTAGGGCGAGTCTCCATCATCTTGGTATCTACACCAAGAACACCGCCCTCATCGCATAAGGGCGGTAACCTCAGCGACACCTTTGTATATCCCTTGCAAATTGAATTGTTAACCTAGCCCATTTTGTGTTACTTGCCTATCGAGACTAGCCATTTGAGTATTAAACCGCGTTACTTGTGCATTAGTGATCCACCATCCATTGCATACATACCATATCATCTTGGTATCATATCATCCATTGTGCCTCAAGTTTGTTCCGCATATACACATTGCTATCTTGGTTTGTGCATTATGCAAATTAGCCATAGAGAAACAAAAGAAAAAGCTTTTAAGCAAAAGAGCAAAAGCTCGTGAGCAAGTGCCATAGCATCATACTCCATTGAACATAAGAGCCACACAAAATCTACATCATATGATATCATGCGGAAAACACGGGAACCATGCATACATAGCATACTTGGATAGAAGAACATGGAACAAGTTTGTCGTTAATGATGGATTTGTGTTCGTGCTAACAAGCTATGCATTCCAGCTAGCTCCGTTGTCTTTTGTTGTTGCGGAGGCATGGAGGAGGACTAATGGGACACTTTGGCGTGAAGAGGCGGAGGGCGTACTTGCTACACATTTCTTTTGGCCAAAGATGAGGCGGGATGTTGAGCGTTTATTGCTCAGCTGCACTACATGTCAAAAAGCTAAGTCACGACTAAATCCTCATGGTTTATATATGCCTTTGCCTGTACCTAGTGTTCCTTGGGAGGATATATCTATGGACTTTGTTTTAGGTTTACCTAGAACAAAGAAGGGAGGATAACATATTTGTTGTCGTGGATAGATTCTAAAATGGCACACTTTATACCATGTCATAAAAGCGATGATCTTGTCAATGTTGCTGATTTGTTCTTTCTGTGAAATTATTAACTTGCATGGTGTGCCAAATACTATTGTTTCAGATCGTGATACTAAATTTCTTAGCCACTTTTGGAGATGTTTATGGGCTAAGTTGGGGACTAAACTGCTTTTTAGTACTACTTGTCACCCCAAACTGATGGACAAACAGAAGTAGTCAATAGAACATTGCCTACTATGCTTAGGGCTGTTCTAAAGAATAATAAGAAAATGTGGGAGGAATGCTTGCCTCATATTGAATTTGCTTATAATCGTTCATTGCATTCTACTACTAAGATGTGCCCTTTTGAAGTTGTGTATGGTTTCCTACCTCGTGCACCAATTGATTTGTTGCCTCTTCCATCTTGGAGAAGGTTAATTTTGATGCTAAAGAGCGTGCTGAATTGATTTTAAAATGCATGAGTTAACTAAGGAAAACATTGAGCGTATGAATGCTAAATATAAACTTCTTGGAGATAAGGGTAGAAAACATGTTGTGTTTGCACGGAGATCTTGTTTGGTTACATTTGCGTGAGGATAGATTTCTGATTTGCGAAATCAAAGCTAATGCCACGTGCTGCTGGTCCCTTTAAGGTGTTGGAGAAAGTAAATGATAATGCATATAAACTTGAGCTGCCTGCAGATTTTGGGGTTAGTCCACTTTTAACATTGCAGATTTGAAGCCATATTTGGGTGAGGAAGATGAGCTGCCGTCGAGGCGACTTCATTTCAAGAAGGGAGGATGATGAGGACATCAATACCATTGTTACACCCACAGCCCTGCTGCTATACATCTTGGACCAATTACTAGAGCTCGCAGACGCCAACTAAATTACCGGTACTTTCGTTTCTTGGTAATGATTCTAATGTTCATGAGAATATGATGCTGCCTAAATTGGATACATTTGTTTTGCTTACAAATGAAGGGCCTAGCTTGGAGAAGGATGAACATTGGAGCAAGAACACACATGGAGTTGATGGCATGCAAGGATCAAAACGGAGTTACAAGTGATGATTTCAGGACTTTGAAGCCACCATAAGGAGTGCATGAAGCCTTGGACGAAATATACAAGATGCCACTTCATAATATTCGTCCATAGGCTATTCTAGGTGCTTCGTCACCTTATTATTGGGCCAGGCCATGTAATTTCGAAATACATTAGTATAGGCTATTTTTAGAGTCCGTATGTGGGGAAACAAGAGATAGGGTTAGTTTGGACCCCTCCACCAAGGGCCACGAAATTCACCCCTCTTCCTCCATATATACAGCCCTTAGGGCACCGTTTAGACTTAGGTTTTGTTTAGATCAAAAGTTACGCCATAGCTGCAACTCGCGTGCCGTTTGTGTTCAACGACGGACAAAGGCGTCCACAGAACCCCACCTTGATCAATAAAGCTTTCATCTTATATTGCAATATCAGATTGCAATCTCAGTTTCTTGCTTGTTCTTCGTTTGCTAGCGGAAATAGACCCTCGTGGTCAGGTTGATCGTGCTCGGCGTGGTCAATAACCTCTCGGAGTTGGTTTAGCGATTGCTAAGGCGGCGTCCTCGCACGCTTCGTAGTCGGATCGTCAAAGTCGACTTCCACCAAAGCGAAATCCACCATCTCATCGAAAGGCGGACACCTTTGCCTCTATCAAAGGCCATCCGGAGCGTTGAGTTGTGGCGAAACAATCTGACGCTGCACGAATCCAGTCAAACTACAAGTCCAAAGGTGTTACGTCACTCCACTTGGGCCCATTGGCCTTGTCGACCTAGGGTTAGTTTTAGGCTGCCTTGGGTTCTCCC
>JAHHZJ010009188.1:0-23892 GCA_021437245.1 Aegilops speltoides
TTAGCGGTTATCTCACCAACAAGCGCATAAAAGAGATTTTCGATGTCGGTACTAAACTCGGTATTCAGGCTGAGCGATAAAATTATGGCGACAACACCTCGAGCTCAACTCCCGGGACAACCGCCACAACCCTAAATGCAGGAGGCACCAAGACAATGTTGTCATCATAAAACCATCGGACGATTCTTAGATACCAGCGTGATCCTAAAAAAATTTAGTGAAATTTGAGAAGAAAGTCAAAACTCTCGTCGGGATACCTCACAGGAAGGTCGAAGGTGGGGAGTAAAAAATTCCTAACTCTCCGATATATAATTCCTAAATGACTCAAAACATTTTCTAGACACAACTTCGGCGCTAAAAATGATCAGCGGTGGGGCTCCTAAGGTGGGGATGGCTCGATTACCAACTTATTACGCCCTCGATGCGGCTATATCTCCCGTGTGAAGACGACTTAGAGCATAACCGCATTGAAAGCAATGTAAAGTGAGGTAATCTTCCACAATCCATGTAATACATAAGGGAAAGAGATACATAGTTGGCTTACAATGCCACTTCACACAATTACATGAATAAAGCATTACATCATCGAGATACAATCAGGTCGACTACGGAACCAAAATAAAAAGAACCCCAAATCGACAAGGGTCCCGATCGACCCCACTGGGCTCCTCTTGATCACTAGAGCGAAACAACACAAAGGCAAGATCTTCATCGAGCTCCTCCTTGAGCTTAGTAGCGTCACACCTTTCGATAACTGGCACTGCAAACTGGTTTTGGAAGTATCTAGTGAGCCACGAGGACTCGGCAATCCCATTACCATGGGTATCAAGACTAGCAAAGCTTAATGGGAAAGGAAGGGGTAAAGTGGTGAGGTTGCGGCGACTAAGCAAGATATGGTGGCTAACATACGCAAATGAGGCGAGAAGAGAAACAAAGCGGAGCAGTCGTGAAGCTAGCAATGATCAAGAGGTGATCACGAACACCTACTTCGTCAAGCATAACACGAAACCGTGTTCACTTCGGACTCCGCAGAAGAGACCATCACGGCTACACCTGATTGATGCATTTTAATTCGGATCAAGTGTCAAGTTGTCTACAACGGACATTAACAAATTCCCATCTGCCACATAACGCAGACACGGCTCTCGAAAGTTTAAACCTGCGGGTGTCCCAACAAGCCCATGACAAGCTCTCGCGATCATCGAAGGAATAGACCTTCACCGAGACACTCCGATCGGACTCGGTATCCGTACATCAAGACATTTCGACAATGGTAAAACAAGACCAGCAAAACCTCCGCGTCTGAACATCCGATAGTAGCGCGTATCTCGTCTCGAGCCACGACCGGATGAGCTAAGCGTCTGAGTACCGCGTAACCCAAGTTGCCAAGGGATGGTCCCCACGGTACTCTAGTTTGGACCAACGCTTAGACAAGAACTGGCCGGGGGCTATAATAAAGATGACCCTTGGGTTAATTACTCCCAAGGGAAAAGTAGGTGGTGGTGAGGCAAATGGTAAAAGGCAATGTTGGGCCTTCTTGGACAAGTTTTATTCAAAGCGAGTGTCAAGGGGTCCCATAAATCACCCGAGCGTAAGGGCGCAAAATCCGGAACATAACACGGTATGGCGAAACTAGAGCGGCAAGTGGAACAAAACACGGGCATAAGGCCGAGCCTTCCACCCTTTACCAAGTATATAGATGCATTAATATTATAAGAGATATTGTGATATCCCAACATAAACCACTCCACCATGGAGAAATCTTCAACTTCACCTACAACTAAGCGCTATAAGAGGGTGAACAAAGGGTAACATAAAACAACGGTTTGCTAGGAATGGTGTCAAGGTTAGGGGTTCATGGCAATATGGGATGGTGGACAAGCAGGTAATGGGTAGCCAGACATAACGAAAAACGAGGCAACTAGCATAGCAATGATAGTAGTGAGATCGAGGGTAGCGGTCATCTTGCACGAAATCCATAAGGAAGAAGACGAGTCCATGAAGAAGATGAGCGAATGAAGTCGAGCGGATCCTCACAACTCGGAGCGAGAAGAAGCTAACGAGAGAAGCAAACCGGAAAGAAGCAAACAACATAGTAAACAACCATCACATAAGCATGGCATGATGCACAAACAAGTATGATGCATGTCGGTTTAATGAGGCATGGCAAGGCAAAGTGCACAAACAATCCTACAAATTAAGTGGAGCTCAATATGCAGCAGGTTGCATGTTGAGAACACCACATCTAATTATTTAGTTTGCTCTCGTTATGGTACACAAATGTTAAATGTTGATTAACATGGCAGGGGTGGAGCACAACAAAACTACCTACCTATGCAAGTTTAAATGAGGTAGGAACAACAAACAACAATTAGGAAAATCCCCATGAGCACTATTCGAATTTGGTACTGTTCTGCCTAAACACAATTTTAGAGTTGTTGAACATGCGAGATAAGGTGCAATGTTAAACTAGGCAAAATTCTACCCCATTTACATATAAAGGAACATTTAAATCCGAACTACGGTTAAATAGTTATGAAATAAAGCATTTAACATGGCATTTAAGCAAATTTAATCAAACAGCATTTTAAACATTTCAAACATGGATGAAAATGGCATATTATGAAACTAGATGAAATTCTAATCATTTTACATATAAAGTTTGTTTTAATCCGATGCCGTTTGTGGGTTATTATATGCATGAAGATGAGGGTTTTTAATGTATTAAAACAATGGGTAAATAAACCAAATTCGTCGAGGAAAAAAAATCGCCGGGCTGAATCTCTTATGATGAGGAGTTGGGGAGAGCTCCCAAGGGCCAAGCGTCGGTGAAGGGGTGGGCCATGGTGGGCATGGGCGGGCCGCAGGCTTGGGCTGCTCGGCTCGCCCAAGCAGGCGGCATAATTTGGGCAGGTGGCGTCGTCGCCCTCCCAAAACAGCAGCGGTTCGAGCTCCGGCCGGGGCTCTCCGTGAGGAGGGCGCGGAGAGGCGGCAAGGCTGCAGGAAGCGGTGGATCTGAGGCGGAGGCGCCAGGCGGTTTCGCCGGAGGCAAGAGCTCCTGAGGAGAAGGGGTCGAGGAGAGAGGAGAGGAAAGGGGCGAAGGCGGCGACGGCGATCCGGGACTGGGTGGTCGCCGTGAGGCGACCTTATTCCGTGAGCAGCGATCTGGCGTCGGGGTTACTGGGGAGGGCCTGGGGCCGGAGTTCGATGGGCCAGCGGGCTGGCAGCTGGGAGACCCTGGCAGCTGGGAGGCTGGGAGGCAGGGCCCGATTAGTGGTGTGTGTGGGTCGTCCGTGGTGGGACATGTCCAGGAGCGGAAGGGGTGGAGGCTAGGGTTAGGGATTCATCGCGAAAATGGAAGGGGGGCGTTTTTATAGGTAGAGGAGCTAGGAGAGTCCAAATGAGGCACGGTTCGCCCACCGATCGTGATCGAGCAAGAGCATGGAAGGAGTTTGCTGGGCTTTGGGCCACTTTGGAAGGGTGTTGGGCTGCAACTCAAAGGCTTCTGATTTACCGGTTAACGTTGGAGTGTAACGACCTCCAAATGGCCGAAACTTGAGGCGGTCTCGGTGCTATACCAAGGCGCTTGGCAAACCTCGGGCATTGAAAAGTTTAATACCGCTCTAAAGGGAGAGAAGAAGGGGGCCGGATGGCGTGGAGCACCGGATTGCAAAAGAACAACGGGAAAAGGCTCGGATGCATGAGGCGAACATGTATGCAAAATGAAATGCACATGATGACATGATAAAATGCAAATGATGACATGATAAATGGACAAACAAAACAAAATCACAGCGAATCTGGAAACCACGGAAGGCATCTGAAGCTCCGGTCTTGGGGCGTTACAATCGGTCCCAGAGAATGGCAAACCCTAGTCTTTGGAAGAATCGGACTAGCAAGAATTGTATTTTGGTCCCAAGAAAATCCCACGTTCTAAGATTTGAACTTTCGGTCTCAGGTTGTCAACTTGTAGAGATTGGTCAAATGTGTAGCAGTTGGATTTTTGTGGAGGCTATAAATACCCCTCCACCTCCTCTTCATTAAGTGGAAGCCATCGAAAGAACTACCACTCCTACCTTACATTTAGAGAAAACTACCTACCCTTGTGTTGAGATCAAGTTGCTCCCTCCCACCATATGAAACTTGATTTCTAGCCTTCCCAAGTTGCTTTCCACTCAATCCTTTCTTCCACCACCAAATCGGTGAGGAGAGTTGAGTGTTGGGGAGATTATCATTTGAAGCACAAGAGCAAGGAGTTCATCATCACCAACACCATCTATTACCTTTTGGAGGTGGTGCCTCCTAGATGGTTAGGTGTGCTTGGGAGCCTCCGTCAAGATGTGGAGTTGAACCAAGAAGTTTGTAAGGGCAAGGAGATCGCCTACTTCGTGAAGATCTACCAGTAAGGCTAGTCCTCCGTGGGCGTAGGCCATGATGGCATAGACAAGGTTGCTTCTTCGTGGACCCTTCGTGGGTGGAGCCCTCCGTGGACTCTCGCCGTTACCCTCAGTGGGTTGAAGTCTCCATCAACGTGGATTGGCGATAGCACCACCTCTCGGAACCCGAGAAAAATCTCCGTGTCTCCAAATTGCGTTTGCTCTTCTCCACCTCTATTACTACATGTGCAATTTACTTTCCGCTGCCATTACTCTAGAATTGCATGTGTAGGGTGATACTTGACTTGATCATCATTGTGAACTTGCTAAAAACTTGTCCTAATCAAAGGCTAAACTTTTAGATTGTCAAGTAGTCTAATCACCCCCCTCTAGACATACTTTCGATCCTACAAGTGGTATCGAGCTTTGGTCTCCATTGGATTGGTTTCCATTGCATTGGACTCCATAAGCTTGGTTTCACAACCTAGGAAGTATGGCGTCTAGTGAGTAATTTTCGTAGAGGTCCTTACTTTGATGGTTCAAATTTTGCTAGTTGGAAGCATAAAATGAAAATGCATATTCTTGGACATAACCTGCATGGGGCATTATTTGTGTTGGCTTGCAAGGTGAGTTCTTGAGGAAGGAAAAGTTCGGATCGCGAAGCTACTGGGATGAATTGCGGATGTTCTAGAACAATGCTCAAGCTTGTGACATTCTCTTCAATGCTTTATGTCAGGAGTTCAACAAGATCAGGTCTTGAGAATGCAAAAAGATTTGGGATACTTTGGTGAAATGCCGAAGGTGCAGTCGTGAAGGAATCAAAGCTAGATGTTCTTCAAGGTCGACTTGACAAGTTCAAGATGAAGGAAGGTGAAGGAAGTATTGAAATGTACTCTAGGCTTGCTCTCATCACCAATGAGATTCGGCTTAAGGAAGCGAAAGAAATGAGAGATTCATCATCAAGAAGATTCTCAGAGCTTTGGATGGAAAGTATGACACCGTGTGCACTTTGATCCAAATGATGCCAAACTACAAGAATCTCAAGCCTCGAAGTCATTGGAAGAATTGTTGCTCATGAGATGACACTTAAAGATGGAAGAGCTTCACAACAAGTCAAGTGGTGCTTACAAAGCTACAGTTGAAGCTCCCACAACCTCAAGTGACAAGCTAGTTTCAATGAAGAGATAAGCCTAATGGTGAAGAACTTCAACAAATTCTACAAGAGTAGAAGCAAGGAAAGAAGCTCAAAGTCTAGATCATATGATGAAAAAGATCTTCTGTCGTGATCAAAGTGCTACAATTGTGGAAGACCGGACACTACTCAAATGAGTGTTGACTCCCCACAAGTGAAGAGAAGAATCTCCAAGAAGAAGAAGCTCAAAGAAGAGTCACCTCGAAAAGAGAAGGAGTAGAGATGATCGTTATGAGCGAAGATCCTCGGGAGAAGCAAGGATTAGGAAAGGAAAGACAAGTCATCAAGGAGCTAACAAAGAAAAACATCAAGCTCATGTTGGTGAATGGGTCTCGGCTCGACTCAAGCAATCACTCCGAAAAGCTATCACTCCAACTCGAATCTGATCAAGATGAAGGTGTTGCGGTCTTGCTCGTATCCTCCAACTCCAACTCCTTGACTTATTTGATTCACCAAATGAGGAATGGAAGATGCTTCATGGCAAAAGGCCCCAAGGTATCACACCTGAATTTATTGACTTTGATAGTGATGAAGATGACTTGCTTGGTGAAGATGAGCTTTTACATGACAAATCTAGTGAGCTTAGTAATGATGAACATGCTAATAGTCTTTATAGTCGAGAAAGTCGAATGACAATGCTATGAAGGAGATTGAGCGTCTAACTAAAGAACTAAACACCCTTAAGTTAGCTCATGAAACAACTCAAGAAGATCATAGAGACTCCTAAGATCTCATGAGAAGCAAAGAAGCTCAATCTAGAGCAAGAACATGAGTTTCTAAAAGCTATCAATGGCGATCTTGAAAAAGAGTTCTTCATATCTTGCCAAGCGACTTCTCTTGTCTAATTTCTTGCCACCTATTAAAACTAAGCATGACAAGCATAAGAAAAATTCTTCATCTAGTAGTAACAATAATCATGCTAAATCAAATGTTGTTACTTCTAGTAGTTCTCTTGATTCCACTAACAATGTTTTAAGCCAAGTTTCACTTGAGCAAGAAAATAGTTTATTGAAAGGGATTATAGAAAGGTGTCTACAAGAGCCTTAGGAAGCAAGAACTTTGAGAAATTGTTACTTAAGCAAGGAAGGCACCGGAAGAATCAAGGAATTGGTTTTGAGCGAAAGTTCAGCGAGGGTGTTGAATGGGAAGAAGGTCGATATCCCACTCCAAAGTTTGTTTCTCAAAAGGAAAGTATGATCCTACTTCTTCCAATGTGGAACAAGCTCAAGATGACCTTCCACCACAAGACCACAAGCTAAAAGGCAAAGACAAGCTTCAGAGGAGATTGATGCATTTATTGAAGCACCCAAGGCCATGGTCAAGTGGGTTCCCAAGGAAACTTCAAGTTCTACTTGACAAGCTCAACTACTACCCCAAGGATTCCCATCAAGATGATGTGGATCCGAAGAAGAAGAACTAGAGAGTTCTTGAGGGTGACTCAGCCAACATACTTCACTCATATTCATTTTGGCAAGAACTTGCAATCAACTTCCACATCTTGCACTAGTTCATGGAGTCACAAACCCTCATGTTGGTAAGTCAAGGACAAGGTAATCATTGCTTTCATGGACATCATCTATTGTGTACTTCAATCTATGTCCATGGATATCCTTGTTTGTTCCTTGTGGGACTAACCCATGTAGGTATTGAAAGTGCGAATCCAAAGGATTGCTCCCAACTCTTGATGATCTTCATCAACATTAGCATCCACATCTTCAACATCTACATGAAGTCTTCTCGACAACCCAAGGTTAGTTTGACCCTTTAAAGGGGTTCTCACATCAAGGGGAGCTTTGCTCTAAGAATTGAGCTAAAGCATCTTCAAATGATGTGAACACATTAATGCTTTATGTAAAAGTGGTAACCCCACTTGTGCTTAAGCGATGAGTATGACCTATGATCAAATGTTCTCATTTGACTCCTAAATCAATATACTCATATATAGATGACCTAGTCATGCCAAATTGTGTGCTAGTTGCTAGAGTTTTGTTTGTGCATGTTTGACACATATTTCATTTGCTATCTTATTGTGTGAGCATGTTGGATGCATAATTTTATCCATTCAAGGACATCCATTTGTTGCTTTGGTCTTTTGGATTTTCTTTTGACCAAATGGATGGACAAGAATGCCTAAGTTCCTCTAGCTATCTATGCTTTCTTGTCTCAAACTCTATTCATGCTTATATCAAAACTTTGATCAAGTCTTTTGGACGGACGGTGAGGAATCGACCACGTCCTCAAAACCTTAACTTCCAAAACCTTCGTACCGGTTAAACCAATATATAAATGGGGAAATCACTTGGATTGATCTAGGTTTTTCACCTTGAAAATTTACAAATTGGGTGACGGTGAGTGCTCTTGCGATTAACCATCTCGGTGCCAGGTTTTCCTTCGGTCCACAATGAAGGGTATATATACCAAGGGCGGGTTGATTATTTCTTCAACGTCTGCCCCCAAACCCTTATGGTCGCCGTGGTCTCCGGATCGTCTCCCGTCGCTTTTGCGCCCCGGCCCGGGTCTCCGTCGCCGTCGCGGTCAATCTCACGCGCCGTTGCCCATAGTGAAACTCCACCAAGTTGGGTTAGTTTCAATCCCTCGTGCTTCAACCTCGATTCAATGCACAATAGGTTTTGCCAGCTTCTTGCCACGTTTGAAATCTTCCTATCCGGATTAGTTCTTAGAAACGAAATTGAGTGAAAATTTTAGGGTTAGGTTTCCGAACACATCTCGGTGTGACCGATTCTACATTCTCGGTGGACTTGGCCTCGGTTCCTCCTTTTCGGTCCAACAGTTGTGCAAATCGGTAAGGAAATGAGGTTAGTGAAACCCTAGTGCTCTCGGCTGGGCCGAAACCCATTCGGTCCAACGAAAGTGGTGTGAATGGTTCTGTTTAGAACTTGATTCACGAATTTTAGACCGGTCGGGCAAAAATGCATTCTGGAAAACCTAAAACTGAAATTTGAACTCATTTTTTTGCAAAAACTCGTTTGTGATAACTCTTCTATTGCCTATACCTATTCTATTCCGGTTGTCGGCCATGGGATGCAATGACAGGACAGTTGAATCACGTTGAATTCGGGCGGCACAAGTCCGGCCCGGTTTTTTCATGATGGTGAGAAAGCACACCAAGTGGTTTGCCTCCGGCCACCGGGGCGGAAGAGAAACTGAAAGGACTCGACTTTGTTCTTGAGGAAGAATCAC
Source organism: Aegilops speltoides (assembly GCA_021437245.1). NCBI lineage: Eukaryota > Viridiplantae > Streptophyta > Magnoliopsida > Poales > Poaceae > Aegilops > Aegilops speltoides. Next base: position 8,770 of record JAHHZJ010009188.1, read on the forward strand.
ATCAAGCCTAAGAGGAAAGTGGTTGCCAAAAGCATCAAGGTAACAAACAAAAAAGACCACAAGGTGAAGAAGTCCCGTTGCGAAGTGAGCATGGAAGAAGAAACCTCGAGCAAGGTAAAAACTTCCAAGAAAGAGGATAGTACATGATGAAGGATGATGATTAGATGAGAAGCACCCCCTCCTCGAAGCCTAAGTTGATGGGAGATGCCATCAGGGGACACCTACCAAATCTAAGCCATGGCTCAAAAGGCAGCTCAAGCCAACTGCCGCCAAAAAAGTGAGAAACATTCCCTTGGAGAAGAAGAAGGAAATGGCCACCATGAGTCGGATGAAGAGGCACATGTATTTTTGCTCCGTGAAAGCTGGGTCCAATGATGCTCATCCTCATGAAAATATGAAGGAAAGGAAGGACAAAGGTCTCGGGCTATGGAGGCAAGTTGATCCATATGCCTCCGGAGAAGGAACATTGTTGACCCAAGGTTCCACACGAAAACAAGATTTCTATGAGGCGTACTCATGGACAAAAGCCCATTATTCTTGACACTAGATATTTGGTGGCATACATTGGGTGAAAACCGGACTACTTCCCACATGTGCATGAGAGCTTCCGCATGTGGAGTTGAGTTGTTGGTGGCCGGGCATGGAATGATGAGATGATCATGCAATTCTATGCCCAAACACTTCTATCCGGATGGGAATTTGGATGGTGAAGGCAATTCTCTTCAAGTTGAAAGTGGGCTGCCTCTTGAATGCTCGTATCAAGAGATGATGATGTAGATGTCTATGGAATCCCCAAGAAAATCATGAGTCAATGAAGAACATGTACAATGAGGTACCGCCAAGGATGTAGAGCTATGGAAGCTTGGTTGTGTATCATCTTGGGGTCTCCCAACCACTAACACTATTAGGGCATACTTTGATGCCCAAGGGAACCATCCATGATGAGGCTATTCTATCAACATGCGCATATTCTAGATCGAAAGGCACCTTTCAAGGTGATGGACACGATAGTTGAGACTATCAAGAGGGCGGCCGAACCGGAAAAGGTCTGTGGGTTTGCTCCTTTTGGGATGCTCATCAATGCCAAGTTTGACGGACACCTACTTGGGATAGACCCCCGCCCCGGAACATGAAGATAATGAATTGTGATGGTAGGATGATCCCACATTTGAAGGACAAGCTAACGAAGGCCAAACAAGCTAAAGGAGAAGGCCAAGCAAAAAGGCGTTGAACACTTCTTGAAGCTACGGAGGATTGAACTACGCTTTGGCCCGCATAGTGCATCTCGGAGAGTCTTGAGAGGATAGTTGAAGCAGGTTCCATGCTGGATGTCAAAATGGCCCGGTCAGGTCACGTCACAAGCGAAGCGGATTCGAGAAGCCAAGAGGGAAAAGCGAGCTCATGAAGGAGATCGGATGACCGTCGAGGATGACTATAACCCTTGGTCCCTAAAGCCAGATTTGCTATTCTTTGGAGACCCGAGCTCTTGCCCGGCACCTCCACGCTCCATGGTTTCGGCTCGGCTCGTGTCCCTCCTCCGGCTCCAAGACTTGGGAAGCCTTTGCGGCATATCTCCCTCCATCGACCCGGGCAGACCGGGAGTCCCTAGTGGGTTTGCTCTATACCTTGAACTTTTGGTAACTTGTTGCCAAAGGGGAAAAGTGTATAGATCATAGGACCAGGGTGCTCGTTTTTGCTCTTTTCGTTTGGGTTTTCCTTGAGATACTTTTGAGTTTTGAGACATTTTGTTTTGATACTCGTTTGCCCTACTTTGATGAGTGCTTGATCATACTATGCCTTAATGTGTAATGCTTATCATATTCTATTCATATCTTGTATGATCATTTACTCATGTCTTGGTGATTGGGTGCATGCTATTCATTCTTATCATTTTTCGCTCCACCAAGATGTATGTGACATGGAAGAGTGACCCATGATCCTAATCGATTGTGCATTTGCATTCAAAAATCTCAAATAATGCACAAATTTAGGGGGCTCTTGCTTATCACATACTTCTCAAAGCGGCGATATTATTCATTGATTATATCTCTTTCGAAGCTTTGATCTATATGTTGTCATCAATTACCAAAAGGGGAGATTGAAAGTGCAACTAATCCCGGGTGGTTTTGGTAATTAATAACAACATATATATCGTTGAACTAATTGTTTCTTGAGAATATTTGAAAGTTCGGTGATATGGGTATGGCAATGGGATGATGGGACCCTCAAAATGCTAAGGAAAACATTGGCAAAAGCTCAAGACTCTATTTTTGGTTTAGTGATCCAAGATCACATTGAGTCCATAGGAAAGCCAATACTATTAAAAGGGGATGAGGTTATGATGATGATCTGGTTGCTCAAAGTGCTTGGATTTATCTCCCAAACTATCGCAATCTTTCATTCCAACATATACTCATAAGTAATCTCGGTCCCACGATTCTATAAACTTCATCCAAGGATGAACCACCTCACCATATACCCAAACCCTAGAAATTTGGTTTTCCGATTCCAAACTGGTCTTACGAAACTAGTGTTAACAACATAACATACGTACTCAAATGGTGTCACCGAGATGATAAATCGGTCCCAGAATGGCAAACACTAGTCTTTGGAAGAATCGGACTAACAGATTGTATTTTGTCCCAGAAAATCCCAACGTTCCAAAGATTTGAACCGGTCTCAGGGTTGTAACCATCGGAGATTGGTCAAATGTTTTAGCGTTGGATTTTTTGGAGCTATAAATACCCTCCACCTCCTCTTCATTGGGAGATCCATGAAAAAACCACTCCTACCTTACATTTACGAGAAAACTACCTACCCTTGTGTTGAGATCAAGTTGCTCCACTCCCACCATATGAAACTTGATTTCTAGCCCCCAAGTTGCTTTCCCTCAATCCTTTCTTCCACACCTCGGTGAGGAGAGTTGAGTGTTGGGGAATTATCATTTGAAGCACAAGACAAGGGTTCATCATCACCAACAATCTATTACCTTTTGGAGGTGGTGCCTCCTAGATTGGTTGGGTGCCTTGGGAGCCTCCTCAAATGTGGAGTTGAACCAAGAAGTTTGTAAGGGCAAGGAGATCGCCTACTTGTGAAGATCTACGAGTAAGGCTAGTCCTCCGTGGGCGTGGCCATGATGGCATGACAAGGTTGCTTCCGTGGACCCTTCGTGGGTGGAGCCCTCCGTGGACTCTGGCCGTTACCCTCCGTGGGTTGAAGTCTCCATCACGTGGATTGGATAGCACCACCTATCGGAACCAGAGAAAAATCTCCGTTCCAAATTGTTTGCTCTTCTCCCCTCTATTACTACATGTGCAATTTACTTTCCGCTGCCATTACTCTAGAATTGCATGTGTAGGGTGATACTTGACTTGTCATCATTGTGAACTTGCTAAAACTTGTCCTAATCAAAGGCTAAACTTTTAGATTGTCAAGTAGTCTAATCACCCCCCTCTAGACAACTTTGATCCTACAAGTTATAAAATGGCAAACCATATGGTTGTCGCTTTATTTATGAAATGAACTAATTGCTTTACTTTATCACTAGCGGGCAATTCGTGAAGCAATAGATGGGTAACAACGATGCCACGATGGAGATCAAGGTGTCGCGCCCGTGGCGATGGTGATCATGATGGTGCTTGGAGATGGAATCCAAGCACAAAAGATGAGGCCATATCATACTTATAATTGCATGTGATGTTTATCCTTTATGCATCTTATCTTGCTTTGATTGGGTAGTATTTTAAGATGATCTCTCCTAAAATTATCAAGTAGTGTTCTCCCGGTATCCGTTGCCAAAGTTAAATGGTGCCCGACACCATGTGATGGGGTGTGATAAGCTCGTCCATCTACAGGGTGAAGCCAGTTTTTGCCCGAATACTGGTTAAACGGCGAGCCTAGCATATCAGATATGGCCTCGGAACGGAACCGAAAGGTCGGCGTGAATCATATAGTAGATATGATCAACATAAGATGTTCACCATTAAAACTACTCCATCTCACGTGATGATGGGTTATGGTTTAGTTGATTTGGATCCGTAATCCTTAGATGACTAGAGATGTCTCTAAGTGGGGTTCTTAATAATATGATTAATTGAACTAAAATTTATCATGAACTTAGTACTGATAGTATCTTGCTTTCTATGTTGTTGGTAGATAGATGGCCCGTCTTTTGTTAGTTGAATTTTAATGCGTTCCTTGAAAGCTAAGTTGAAAGATGATGGTAGCAACTCGGGATTCCGTAACGAATTATCCTCATTCTTTCCGGAAAAATTATCAAGCACCCTGGGTGCGAACCTTCTTGATTGGCGGCGTTAAAATCTGGCGGGGTGATGACTACTCGATTTCAATGTGCCATGCTTTTTAAACCGGGACTTCAACGGCGTTTTGAGCGTCATGGAGCATATGAGATGTTTGAGGGTTGAAGTTGATATTCGGAAGAATGCGGTTGAGATATGAAGTCTCCAATAAGTTCTATAGCTGCAAGATGGAGAAATAGTTTCGGTGAGCACAACTCAAGATTAGGTATTTAATCACTTGATTCAATGGGTTACTCTTGGATGATAGCGTCATTGAGAAATTCTCAATCACTTCCACCAAGCTACAAGAGCTTCGATGAACTATAATATGCAAGGGATGGATAAGGCGATTCGAGCTCTTAAAATCTAAAGGTGCGGGGTAGAAATCAGAAGGAGCATCAAGTGTTGATGGTTAACAAGACCACTAGTTTCAAGAAAAAGGAAAGGGAAGAAGAAGGGAACTTCAAGAAAACGCAAACAATTCTTTCCGAGAAAAACCCAATGGACCTAAGCACAGGCCGGTCTTCTTTTGCCAGGAGTCCTTTGGTGCGGCCCCCAAGTATTTGGCGGATAAGAAGGATGGGTGAACAAAATATATGTGATATACATTTATTGATGTGTACCTTACTAGGCTCCGGTGCGGGTATTTATCTGGTTCTATTGCTAATATTTAACTAAGAGGGGACTGGTTAGCGAACGGCAAGGGCGAGGTGGATCTTGCGTGGGAAGCGGTTCCAAAGTCGATGTGATCGCATTACGCTACCTCTACATCTACCGGGATTAGTATTAGACCTAAATAATTGTTATTTGGTGCGGCGTTGAGCATGAACATTATATCTGGATCTTGTTTGATCGGCGGTTATTCATTCATCGGAGAATAATGGTTGTTCTATTTATATGAGTAATATCTTTTTGGTCATGCACCCTTGAAGAGTGGTCTTTTTGATGAATCTCGATAGTAGTGATACACATATTCATAGTGTTGAAGCCAAAAGATCAGAGTTGATAATGATAGTGCAACTTATTTGTGGCCTTTGGTTTGGGTCATATCGGTTATAAAAGGCATGAAGAAACTCCATCTTGATGGACTTTGGAATCCTTGATTATGAATCACTTGGTACTTAGACCGTGCCTCATGGGCAAGATGACCAAAAGTTCTCGGTACTATGGAAGAGAAAGATTTGTTGGAAATCATACATCGATGTATGTGGTCGATGAATGTTGAGGCTGTGGCGGTTCGTTATTTTCCACCCGGATGATTTAAGCGGATATGGGTATATCTACTTAATGAAGCAAAGTTTGAAACATTTGAAAAGTTCAAAAATTTGGTGAAGTTGAAAATCATCGTAACAAGAAAATAAAGTTTCTGATCGATGTGGAGGAGAATATTTGATTTGAGTTTGGTCTAAACTTAAAACAATGGGAATAGTTTGAAACTCCCCACCGAACACCACAATGGGCGTGTCCGGCGTTGTCGTCTTTACTTGATATGGTGCGGTCTATGATGTCTCTTCATTTTCCCTTCGTTTTGGGGTTATGCTCTAGAGCAACATTCCGTTAAATAGGGACCGTCAAAATCCGTTGAGGCGACACCTTTGAACTATGGTTTGGCAAGAAACCAAAGTTTCGTTCTTAAAGTTTGGGGTTGCGATGCTTATGTGGCTTCACACGATAAGCTCGAACCCTCGAATGTGTCTTCATAGGATACCCAAAGGAGGCGTTGGGTACACCTTCTTCAAGATCAAGGCAAGACATTCGTTTAAGAATGGATCCTTTCTGAGAAGGAGTTTCTCTGAAAAGTGAGTGGGAGGAAAGTAGAACGAGATAACGTACCTACTCCCTTGTTGGAAAATAATGTTGGGGCGTTAATTTCAAAAATTTCCTCGCCCCAAGATCATGGTGATGTATAGCGAGGGAGAGTGTTGTCTCGTACCCCGTAACCCGGGGAACACTGCGTAAGAAGTAGTCGTCGTTCTCCTCGCGATCCGACCGATCCGGCGCCGTTATCGGCCCCGAGTTCTTGACACCGTACAGCTCGATGGCGTCCCTCGTACTCCGATCCGCCGAGTGTTGAGGAGAGTTCCGTCGTCTGGGCGTGGTGATGATCTTGATGTTTCACCGGGGGCCGCCTAAGCAGGACGGTATAACCGAGGTGGAATTTGGTGGAGGGGGCGCACCGGCTAGAGCGATCCGTGATCTAACTTGTGTGTTAGGGTGCCCCCTTTTATATAAAGAAAGGGGAGGGGCCGGCCAAGGGTGGCCGGAGGGAGTCCTACTCCTCGGGAGTAGTTCCCCCCAATCCTAGTTGGACTAGGATTCCGGAGGGAAAGAAGAGAGGGGGCGGCCCTTCTCCTAGTCCTAGTAGGACTGGGAAGGGGGGGCCCTTGGAACCTGGGGCTGGCCCTTTCCTTCCACTAAGGCCCAAGGCCCATTTACCTCCGGGGTTCGGTAACCTCCGGTATTAAATTCCTTTTTCCCGGAACCTTCGAACTCCAAACATAGGCTTCAATATATCAATCTTTATGTCTCGACCATTTGAGACTCCTCGTCATGTCCGTGATCCATAGGACTCGAACTTCTTGGTACATCAAAATACATAAACTCATAATAAGCTCATGAAACCTTAAGCGTGCGGACCCTACGGTTCGAGAACAATGTAGACATGACCTAGAACTTTAGGTCAATAACCAACAGGGGACCTGATGCCCATATTGGTTCCTACATATTCTCGAAGATCTTTATCGGTCGGACCCATAACAACATCGTTGTTCCTTTGTCATCGGTATGTTACTTGCGAGATTCGATCGTCGGTATCAATACCTAGTTCAATTCGTTACCCGGCAAGTCTCTTTACTCGTTCGTAATACATCATCTCACAACTAACTCATTAGTTGTAGTGCTTAAAGGCTTTGATGTGCATTACCGAGAGGGCCGAGATACCTCTCCAGGCAATCGGAGTGACAAAACCTAATCTAATCAAACCCAACATCGCCTTTGGAGACACCTGTAGTACTCCTTTATAATCACCCGATTCGTTGTGGCGTTTGGTAGCACCAAAGTGTTCCTCCGTGGCAGGGTTGCATAATCTCATATTACGGGAACATGTATATGTCATGGATAAAAGCGGTAGCAACATACTAAGCGATGGTGTGCTAAGCTAAGGAATGGGTCATGTCAATCAGACATTCACTTGATTACCTTTTAACAAATAACAATTTTGTTATGGTTAAACATAACCATTTTATTAACAACTAGCTAGTAACATACTATGAATATTTTTTGTCAGCATTCCCTGATTTTTGGTTAATCAATTCTAGTAATGATAAACATTTTCTGAAATAAAATAAATAAAACTTTAATTGCCTTAGGGATTTTCCTTGTCTCCCACTTGACTAAGTCATAATTAGTTCTAGTTGTTCTAACACCCTGGCTTGGTCGATATGTTTTTCTGGAAGAGGCTTAGCACGTGGACTTGGATCCTATTATCTTCAAACTCTATTCTCCCCACTAAGTCCTTTGACGCTTTGTGTGCTTGGTCCTCTTGTGAAATCGGATTCCGCTGGAATTGTCGAATTGACGGTTTTCATTGGACCCGTCACTAGGTTGCACCTAATGGGATATAATCCTTTCGGATTTCAAGTGCTTGGCTGCATGTTTCACTTGATCCCTTTGCCTTTGTTTAAAGGCACCAGGGGACTCCTCCTTTAGTGAAATCTTTATCCTCTGCGTTTGTGGGGATGGTTCAAAACTTCACCGTAAGAGAACTCTTTGTATCCATTTGAAAACTTCCTTATCCTTTTCGGTATTTAAGAGTTCTTAACCCTCTGATCCACTCTGGATTACTTTGGACCTCCACCGGGCTTATGAAAACCATCAGTCGGTACAATTCATACATGATAGAGCCTACAAAAGGAACTCTTTCATTTTTTTACTTCTCGGTGGTGGGCAATCACTCAACTTCAACCTTTCAGGGCAGAACCCTTTCTTTGCTTGACCTTTAACTTTTCAAAATTTGTCAATATTCTTTTGAAATCAATTAAGGTCTTATCATTCATAATCTTAATGCCCAATTGTAAGTTCAAGGGTCTTTCTTGAAAAATCTTATTCAAGTATCCTTTACTATCGAAACTTAACATTTCCGAAGCAAAGATAATATTACGTGCTCGGTCCCTCCTTTCTTGAAATCAGTTCTCCAAATGCTCAAACCCAAATCTTTGTACACTATCAGCGTTTTTAACTGGGCTTCATCCATAGATGGATCCTTTGGAGTTCCCTTTTAGCCCTTTGGATCGATCCTTCGGTTGATCATATAAACTTTTTCAGAAATCCATTCAAATGGTTTTTCACCTTTGCCAAATTTCATAAAAAAATCGGCAATTCTAACATGATTTGAGGACTTAACCTCGGTGAAAGGTTCCGTGTCTCCTTTGAACTTTGAAAACCTTTCGAAAGTCGAGCTTTATCGATAAATTTTACGTCGGTTCCCTTTTGAAGACCACTTGTTTTCTTTGCTTCCTATCGGGGTCGCCAAAATCCCTTTGTTTTATAATGGATCCCTCTCGACATCCCAAGCCATGCGAATCTGGGCTCAAGCTTCTTATAGTTGGGGTTCACAATCTGTGTGTTTCGGGGATTACCTACCATCAGTCATCTTACCTTTACTCCCGAGGTTCTGAACTTTAATTTCTGTCAATTCAACTTCCTCACTACTTTTAGGTTTGAAACGGTTTATGGAAACTACTTTCAAGAAGGGAAATAAATTATCATCAAGTTCACTTTCCTCCCCACTTCTTTGAAAAACTCCTTCTCTAGAAAGGTCCATTCTTCAACAAATGTCTTCCGGATCTTATAAAGGTGACCCAAATCTCCTTTGGGTTCCTTAAACCTTTCCGATTTGGGTTCACATGGGTTGAACTTTTTATAACTCGCATCCCCAAATTTAAAGGACAACTTTGGTTTCTTCAAAATAGTTCTAAGGGTGCTACTTTGGGTTTCTATTTGGAACCTTTCTCTGAGATAACCCCAAACGATCGGTAAATCGTAGAGACATCATAGTCTAAATATCAGAAAATAGATTGACCGACACACCATTCGTTTGGTTTAGGGTGGCGGGTTAAAACTATTCGTTGTTTCAAATTAGACCAAACCGTAATCAAATATTCACCTCCATGGACTAAAACTTAATTTTCTTTTCATGATTTTCAACTTCACTCTGAAATTCTTTAACTTTTCGGTTTGGGGACTTTGTTTCTTAAGAATTCCCTTTCTCTTAATCCTTTTCTTCCCGGCCTCAACATTCTGGACCACAACATTTATGTTTCCCTTGTTCTCCTCCATATCGGAAGCGGGTTCTATCATTTTCCCCCAGAGGCATGGTTACAAATGCCAATATTCATAATCAAGTGTCCAAAAGTCCATCGGTATGGATTTCTTCATCGCTTTAGATATACCTAACGGCTGAAAATAATTGACTTCATTTCAACTCGCTCTTTGGTTTCAACATTATGAATATGGTATCACACTTCGAGTTCATAAAATAGACCATCCCAAGGGTGCATGCCTAAAATTTACTCTTAAATAGAACCCAATTCTCGTTTAAATAATAACTTGCTCCAAGACCATTAATTTCAGCCGCGAGCACAAATAACAATTAAAGGGCAAAACTAATCCGAAGGTAATGTAATAGGTCCGAAATCAATACTTTGGAACCTTTCCCACTTAAAACCTCTCCTTTCATTTCAAGGTCCGTTTGATTCAAATATTACAAACCAATTATAAATACCGTTATGACTCTTAAGGTATCAATAACATGATTCACTTAACCTTTGTTCCCTTGCCATCCTTCTTATCGCAAATACGGGGATTCGCTTCGGTGACCGTGTTGCGGTAAAACCCCGATTTAGTTTAGGGCCGGACTTGGGTTTCTTTCCTAGAACCTTTTTGTTCTTCTTAATTCCTTCTTCCCTTTGCCTTTCTTCTTAAATAGTGGTTTATTGCCATAACACTTGTGCTCCTTCTTATTTCACCCCAGCCTTTGCTTGCGAAGACTCTTAGTCTTTCTCCCTTGCAATTATGTTCTCCGAACCTTTGTAGCTTGGTGGCATTGGAAATTCTAATGACACAATCTCCAGAAGATTAACCCCGTTCAAATTGTATCCCAACATTTATAGCTCACTCGAACTATTCCCTCCACTTGCGCAAAACATTGGGCTTCTACTTTGGGTTTTTGGAATTTAACTTCAACTCGGAACACTCATAGCTCCAGGTTCAAAACTCGTTAACTTCTAAGCGTAAAGCCTTTGAACTATAGAGAGCACACCCCGGACTTAAACATCTGCGGTTGAAACGGCGGACCTGCGGTGCTCGGGGCTAACTCTTACTGACAAAGGATGACCTCTTTGGAGGGTAATTATCCACACTTTCAACTTTGTTTCTCGGCAAAAATTCAACAACAACCGACCACTATCTAAATCAAACTAAACAAGCAAATCAGGTATAAGCAGAAAATTTGTTCTTAATCTAACGAACTCCCCTTAGAAAAACTCTCTCTGCATCAAGGATCCGTATCCAAATCAACTAAACCATCCGATCATCCGGGAAAGGAGGTTTCAATGGTGAACATCTTATGTTGATAACTACTATATGATTCACGCTTTTGGGCTCCGTGTTGAGCCTACTTTTGCTAGGCCCAATATAAAGAGAAGGGGAGGCTTGCCCCGGGTGGGCGGGGAAACTTATAAGATCATCAGTGGTGTCGGGAGAGAACTTTCAGCTGAACTGGAGCCTTTTGAAATTTAGTGGGTCTCTTATAAGCCCCATCAAAGCAAATGTCATAAAAGGGTAAACTCAAGAAATCAATTAAGGAAAAGGTCATATCATCTTGTCTTCGACCCATTTGGGCCCCCATGATCACCATCGACCTCGAACCTTGTCTCCATCTCTCTTGCGCTCGCCAAACTTAGCTTTGACCCTACGTTGGAAAATAAACATTCGAAATTCAGCATACAAAAGCGACAACCATATGGTCCTCATTCGAAACCGGTTACAAAACATGTCTCTCATACAATAAAATATAGCATCCGTCTTGACCATTCACTCAAACATCCCCCAAAAACAAGTTAGGCTTCACTTTGTTGTTGCAAATTTTACGGGCTCTCGGGCAAGCAAAACCTCTCCCCAAAACCCAGCATACTTTAAATAGACTCGTTTAACCCTCAAGGCGGGTTGCTAGTTCAAAAAGTGAGAAAGGCAGAAGGTCATTTAACAGCATCTCGGTGAAACCGTTCTAACTCTGGGTTCATGAGGGCTTCATCTTAATACCCTGAACAAAATATGACATTTTGGTGGTTATGCTTCCCCACAATCATTGGTTTACTCGTGAAAACATCAAAATAAAAATTATCCATTTGGGGGCTATTTTCAAAAATTCCCGCACGCAAGACATGGTGATTATACAAGAGAGAAAGTTTCTCTACCCCGTGACCCGGCGAGGATCAGCTAAGGAAGTATCTCGTTTCCTCGCATGAGATGGCCCGTTCTGGCGCCCCAGTTTTGAACCCAAGTATGGCTTGTACTCCGATCCAGCAATTGAGGAGATTCGGGCCTGGGGTTACATCTTGATGTTTCACCGGGAGGCCCTAAGCTTTTTAAAGGGTTATCGGTCGGACGCATAACAACATCGTTGTTCCCTTTGTCATCGGTATGTTACTTGCGAGATTGATCGTCGGTATCAATACCTAGTTCAATCTCGTTACGGCAAGTCTCTTTACTCGTTCCGTAATACATCATCTCACAACTAACTCATTAGTTGTAGTGCTTCAAAGGCTTGATGATGTGCATTACGAGAGGGCGAGAGATACCTCTCAGACAATCGGAGTGACAAAACCTAATCTCGAAATCACCAACCCAACATCGCCTTTGGAGACACTGTAGTACTCCTTTATAATCACCCGATTCGTTGTGACGTTTGGTAGCACCAAAGTGTTCCTCCGATAGCAGGAGTTGCATAATCTCATAGTTACAGGAACATGTATATGTCATGGATAAGCGGTAGCAACATACTAAGCGATGCGTGTGCTAAGCTAAGGGAATGGGTCATGTCAATCAGATCATTCTACTAATGATGTGACCTTGTTAATCAAATAACAACTCTTTGTTCATGGTTAGGAAACATAACCATCTTTGATTAACAAGCTAGTCTAGTAGAGGCATACTAGTGACATATTGTTTTGTCTATGCATTCACACATGTATCATGTTTCCGGTTAATACAATTCTAGCATGAATGATAAACATTTATCATGAAATAAGAAATAAATAATAACTTTATTATTGCCTCTAGGGCATATTTCCTTCAAATAATACATCACAGGAACGGTTTACAGTGACGTCAAAACTCAACTAGTGAGGAAGTTGATGATAATAATCATAGAACTTGAGATCAAGTTATCTGAGAACCACATAGGTCGAGCAGAGTAAGATCCGCTTGAGTGATACGAGTAATCCTATTGCGAAGTCATGCTACTAGATCATGATGAACCTCTGAACTATGAAGAAGCGATGGTGAGCCCAGTTCATAAAATGGCTTGAAGCCATGAAATCGAGATGGGATCCATGTATGATAACAAAGTATGGACTTTGGTTGACTTGCCGATGGTCGGCAAGCAATTGAGAATAAATGGATCTTCAAGAAGAAGAGCCAGCCAGCGGTAGATATTCTTTGTCTACAAAGCTCGACTTGTTGCAAAAGGTTTTCGACAAGTTCAAGGGTTGACTACGATGAGACCTTCTCACCCGTGGCGATGCTTAAATCTGTCCGAATCATGTTAGCAATTGCCGCATTTTATGATTATGAAATTTGGCAAATGGATGTAAAAGCGCATTCTGAATGGATTTACGGAAGAAGAGTTGTATATGATGCAACAGAAGGTTTTATCGATCAAAGGAGCTAACAAAGTGTGCAAGCTCAATGTTCCATTTATGGATTGGTGCAAGCCTCTCGGAGTTGGAATAAACGTTTTGATAGTGTGATCAAAGCATTTGGTTTTATCGGACTTTTGGAAAGGCTTTGTATTTACAAGAAAGTGAGTGGGACTCTATTTCTAATATTATATGTGGATGACATATTATTGATTGGAAATGATATAAATTCTGGATACATAAAGGGATACTTGAATAAAAGTTTTTCAATGAAAGACCTGGTGAAGCTCCTTAATATTGGGCATTAAGATCTCGAGATAGATCAAGGCCAATTGGACTTTCAAAACATACCTTGACAAAGTTTGAAGAAGTTCAAAATGGATCAACAAAAAAGGGTTCTTACTGTGAAGGTGTGAAGTTGAGTAAGACTCGGCCCGACCCTCGAAAATAGAGAAAATGAAAGTGTTCCTATGCTTACCATAGGCCTATTTATGCAATCTTTGTTAGGACCGTGTGTGCCTTGCTATAAGTCTAGCGGGGTACCAAAGTATCCGGGGGATCCGGGCGGTCGAACATCTGAAATACGAAAGGACTAAGGATATGTTTCTTATATGGGGTGACAAAAGGCTCATCGTAAATGGTTCGTTGATGCAAGCTTTGACCGATCCGGGATTTAAATTAAACCGGATCGTTTACATTAAGCGGTGGGTTCGGTTAGTGCATTCAAAAAAGCGTGTGGCGGGATCTACGTGAAGCGGAATACAAAGCCGGGCCCAAAATGAAAGTCGGATGAAGGGTTCATATCCGATCTGGTGTCATACCAAGTGCATCGGGTCCAATGAAAATCTTTTGTGACAATCTTTGGGCGATTGCCTTAGTGGGAATCCGTTTCACAAAGAACCAAGCCATCAAAGGCCTTCAATTCCATCGGGATCTAGTCGGTGGGAGACATAAGTTGCAAGATACATCGGTTTGAATGTTGCGGACCGTTATTAAGCCTCTTCCACGGAAAACATGATCAACACCAAGACTCCATGGGTGTTAGAATCATTCTTTTGTAATCTAGATTATTGACTCTAGTGCAAGTGGGAAAGGGGGAAAATGCCTAGAGGCAATAATAAAGTTATTATTTATTTCCTCATATCATGATAAATGTTTATTATTCATGCTAGAATTGTATTAAGGAAACATAATACATTTGAAATATAGACAAGAGTGTCACTAGTACCTCCCTTGCTAGCTTGTTTCAAAGATGGTTATGTTTCTAACCATGAACAAGGAGTTGTTATTTGATTAACAAGGTCACATCATTAGTTGAATGATCGATTGACATAATTCCTTAGCTTACAACGATCGTTTAGTATGTTGCTATTGCTTCCTTCATGACTTATACATGTTTATGACTATGAGTTATCAACTCCGTTTGGAGGAACACTTTGTGTGCTACCAACGTCCTCATTTGGGTGATTATAAAGGTGCTCTCGGTGTCTCTGAAGGTACTTGTTGAGTTGGCGTATTTGGATTAGGATTTGTCCTCCGAATGTGGAGGGTTTCTGGGCCCTCTGGTTACCATCATTAAGCCTTGCAACATTTCAACTAATGAGTTAGTTGTGAGATGATGTATTCAGTAAAGAGACTTGGTCAGATTGAACTAGGTATTGGATCGATCGAATCTCGGGCAAATAACTAATGACAAAGGAACAACGTATGTTGTTATGCGGTTTAGATAAAGATCTTGTAGAATATGTAAAACCAATATGGGCACCGGTCCCGCTTTGGTTTCGGCCCAAAACATGTCTCGGTCATGTCTACATTATTTCGAACCGTAGGAATCTGCGCAAGGTTTGATGTGATTATATTATGAGTTTATGTATTTTGATGTCGAAGGTTGTTGTCCGAATATGATC
>JAHHZJ010009192.1:0-10594 GCA_021437245.1 Aegilops speltoides
CCTCCACGGCGTCGGCGTCCGTCCTCTTCAGCCACTGCCGAGCCCATCCGCTTCCTTGCCGCCTTCCTCCTCGGCAGATCACGCATCCTCCTCTTCCTCCGCAACATCGGTCAGCACCTCCTCTCGCCTCCATCTCTCATGCTCCTTTCTCCTCAAATCCCTCAATGGCGAGGCGAGACACCGACGACGACGGCGGCGCGCCTCTAGCGGTGGTAGGGGAGGCGGGATGACATCTAGGGCGGCGAATCGGGACCGGCGATGAGGAGTGGTCAAGGTGGCGGATGGCGAGACGAGACACGACAGACGAGGCGGACGCAGCCTCTGTAGCGTGGTAGGGGAGGCGGGGACGACATCTAGGGCGGCGAATTGGGACCGGCGATGAGGAGGGTCAAGGTGGTGGATGGCGAGGGCTCGGCAATGGAAAGGTAGGTGAGAGGCGGAGGAGGAGCAAGGGTTTGGTGGATTTGGTGCGATCGTGGTGGGGTAGGACTGCAAAGTCCGACATGGCAAAAGAATAAGCGAGCAGTGCTCGGGTTGGATATGAAGGGTGTCGATAAACCCGGCATTTGAGACCTGTTTAAACATAACGTCTTGGTCTTTTTGTGACCAATCATTGTCAGGCGTCCTTGGCGTTTGAGGCGGGTTTGGGCGCCGACTATAGATGCTCTTACACGTTGGGTATTGATTGTAGTGCGAGCTCCACACCTACTGTGTAATTTGTCTAGGAAGGCCGTTCGTCTAGGTGTTTGAGGTGGAATATTAAATATTAATCACGTAAATAAAAGTGAGAAAAACCAAATTGTTTTTTCACCTTATCCTCACCGAAGCCACCCTCTCACTCTCACCCCACGACAACCTCCTCCTCCACGTTGTTACCGCAGCTATTCCTCTCCTCCACGGCATCCCGCGCCACATCTTCCCACCTTGGTATGTCCTTTCCGCCTCCATCCATGCTCGCCATGGTTATCTATTCGGCGGATCCAATGAGCAACGGTGAGAACATGTGTCGCGGTGAGCAGCCGGATTCGACCACGGAGAGCCAGCCAGTGGATCTAGCCATCCGAGCCTATTTCGGTGTCTACCTCAATCGAGCGCCGTCGATCGACCAACCCAGGCCTATTTCTATTGCCGAGGGCATCGCGTTCTGCAACCAAGCTGCATGACCACATGGCTCTTCCGCTGTCCACTGGTTGCCGCTTGCCACTCCGAGTAGTAGGCGCCGACGCCAAGAGAGAGGACGACTGGACTCCACTCACACAGGAAGGAGTTGCTGCCTGAAGGCCTACTACACCGCCTTCTGCTGGTATGCTCGGTATTGGACAGGAAATCACACACAAAAGGTACAATTTTTTTGAGTTTTATTTCAGTCGAGATGTACCAATCTTTTCATTTCTATAAACTGAAATTGAATTGTATACATATGTTTTCTAACCATTCTATTTGAACCACATTGTACTTTGGGATCATGGATTATCAACGAAACCTTGAGAAGTCAAATCACTATTTGTCTTTGGGGTTGTCATCTAAATTTATTTTCTTTCATTTTCGCTTATTTGATTGGGCTTGATTGGATTATGCATTCCTAATTAATAGCAGAGGTTTTATCTGCCCAAAAGGATTCTTCCTTACCCTAAACGTTCCAGAAGACGGATCCCATCAATTTGTGTACTGTTCTGCCGAATACTTCTCCGTCACAATCTCTAATGGCGTACACAAATTTTTAACTATAAGAGCACTAATCAACTTGCCACTTCATTTATTTATTTTTCAGTTATTCTCTTCGCCTTTTTGAAAATATAAGAGCACTAATCAACTTGTTTGTAGACAATATAATAGAGCCCTTCTACATTTCTTAATTTACCTTCCTCCCTGATTTTACTTCCTTTATACCACCATTGATGGAATAGAGTACTTACCTTGATTTGTATCTCTTCCTCTAGTTTGGCATATTGCACATGTTATTTTCTCCATAGTTTGTTTTGCATTCATTTTCCTTCTGAAATGGTCTAGTACCAACCTTGCCATAGAGTAACTAAAAAGGTGGCGAGTTGTTATCAACACATGCTTTATGATGTAAATATCGACTCCCAAAGTTTATACCACTGTTACACAAAAATAAAACAAAGCTAGTGCATTAATTGTCACCCAATGATTAGACATTGCTCAATTGTGATAATACATCAAGCAGATTAAATGTTACTGTAAAATATCTTTTTGAGAAGTAAAGCTGTTATCTAGAAGACAACATACTTCATAATACGTTAATGGACGTGGTAAATATATATTAATAAATGAGGGAATACAAGTTCAAGAAAGGAAAACAACATACTTCGAACGAATTCTATTTTTAAGCGTCTTTTTATATGACCATTCCTTGGAGGACATTTGTGATGTCATATATGCGTTGATTTTGACCTTGATTGGGGTTATAATTTGTTGAACAAAGTGTGTGCACTGTACATACTTGAAGGTTGGGCACACCCAGAAAAAATACAAATGAATTTGAACCTAAATTGTCATAAATGTCCTACAAGAATCAAGAGCTAACAATATATGAAGTATTAACCCTGAAGAATTACACCTTTGGCCTAGACAAAAGGTATGTAAAAAATTGATCCATCTATTTCTAGAAAGAGGTGCCGGAGTCAAGTGTAAGAGTTCTACTGGCATGTTTGTCTTTGTTACAAAATTATGAGCAATTCTCAGGGCAAAATTAACTGTCGCGTGCCTCTAAATGTTCTTTTTGCTGGAGAAGATATATTTGTTACTAAAAGACACCAGGTAGCATATCAAGTCATCAGATAATCGTCTGACCGACTTCTTCCTTCCTAATGCTTCACTGAGTGCTTGTAGTTGCTAGAAAAATGAGATCTCTGTGTCACACAACAGCCTGCAGCGCCGATGAGAGCGATGGTTCCTTTATGAACAGAATTGCCGTCTGTCTGCAAGTTCTGCCCAGAGGACCTCAATCTCAGAATCATCTGTTTCCTCCAGTTCTGGAGAAGAAAGGCACATATTACATAAATCATCTACAGAGCTAGTCCGATGACATCCTTTTGGGCCATTTAAGCCAGTTCTTTCAGTGGCATTTGTAAAAATTTCCTTGATAGCATTGCACCAAATTGGTTGAGCTACCTCAAGAAATCTAAAAAATGCCAAGACCGGAAGATCAACACTTCCTATATCAGGTCCTTCCTTGTCACCTCGTCCATATGGTAATCTGATCCACCGAGCTTCAGAAGCTCATAAGTATCAGCCAGATCACTCAAACCTGTTTTAGACAAATTCAACAGTTAATTCCATTGAAGTTCAGATACATTAGACATTTTCTTCTCAACAAAGGGATACAATAGACGATACGTTAGATGCATCATTAGTATCTGCATAAATTGGTAACATAAAGTATCACTTGCTATGACTGAAAAATGATCATGCTGTTCATACCAGATAGTTTCCCATCGCTTTGATAGACCTCAATAGCATGCAGACCAGCAGCTTTCAAATCATTTATCACAGGAATAGGATTTTCAATGCCCACGGATGAGCCAAAACAGTTATGCCCCCAGTTCTACATATTAGCTGCACAACGGATTCCCAGCTGACTCCCTGCCACTACAACCGAACAACAGAAATCCACATCAGTACAAACTAACTACTCTGCATCTACTACGAAATGAAGCAAAAACATGCATGGCCATGATTCAAAATGTATACTTACGTAGCATAAGCAGGCCCTCCATCGTACAAGTACCTGCTGAAAGCTTGCCTATGTTACCAATTGATGCAGATACTGTGTCCTCTGGACTGTTTTCCTTTTCTTTTTTTAATGAAAATATACTGTAGAACGATTGTTCTACGGTTCTGGGCTTCAAAAAAAAAGATTATCAACATATCCAGCTGCAACCATGGCACGCACCACGTGCACCCGCTCTGGAGCCACTCCATTCCGTGCTATATTAGACACATCTTCAAAATTCAATGGCATTCCGAGGTTCCTAAGTTTCGATAGCATCTCCTTGGCACGTGTATAGCGGCCCTCCCTGATGCTAGATAGAACCTTATCCAGTTCCTGAGATTTAGCAGGGCCCCAACTACCGTAGTATGCGAGAATATGAACAGGTTCATCTACTCCTGATCCATTTCTTTCAGAACAACTAACAACTTTGAGAATTAACCACATCTGTGTGATCATCAAGGCATGTTACAAATTTTAGGGTGGTGAGAAGAGGGTTACCTAGGCGAATAAAGGGCGCTTATCTCAACACCAAGGATGATCCTGATGGAAAATTCCTTTGCTGACTCCATCGCCTCCGGGACACCGGCCATGGTGCCATGATCAGTTAGTGCGAGCACCTTCACCTGTGCTGGTCACCAGGTAACAGAGTTAGTGTGCAAACGTGCTAGGCATTATCCTTCAGAAACAAAGCGCAGCAAGAGTAAAAGAAGTGGCGGCGGAGGTGTTTAGCAGCGCACGAGGATGAGCTCGGACATGGCATCGGCTATTATGAAACTGAAGAACATTGAGCTGCAGTTGTTTCGTCAAGCACGCCGAGGACCTGTGCCGCTTCTTCTTGTTCCTCGCCCGCGCCTTCTTCTGCTGCTCCCTGATCGTCTGCTTTCGGTGGCGCGGCATTGACCGCTCCAGAGGCGGCCATGACCATCTCCTCCTCCTCGGTCGTAGCGGCGGGCGCGTCGTCGTCATGTGTCCCGTCACGGACAGGGCAATGGTGCTGACCTGTAGCTCCACCTTCGATGGCAAACTATGGCTCGTAGCCGAGAATTGGAATCGCGGTTGATCCAATCAGGACTTGCAGCCATGCGGCACCTGTGCCTCCTGCTCCGATGGCAAAATTTGCCTCGCTTCCGGGGATCCTCGCCGAGACGGGGAACCATGGACAAACATGGCGATTTGAACAGAGAGGAGATGGAGGTATCAGTTGTATATACAGAAATATTGCAGTATGATTGGTGATATGATTGGTGTTGTATATGGAATAAATGTTATGTGCATAAGGAAAAGAAAATCTCGACAGGAGGGTTCCCTTTTTGGCTATGGGACGTGGGAGATAGCATTCTGAAAATTGGATTGCCTGGCCACTTCCTTCTTTCAATAAAACCGGTGGGGTTGGCGACTTATCTTTTCTAATGAAAACCGGTTGGGCTATACAGAAAATCGGTGGGTGGGGGATCGGTGGAGGGGTCGAGCGGTACGAACGAAGGAAACCACGTACGGACTCCTCCATTAGAGTAGAGATTTGCTCAAACACGTCGAGTTCTATTTTCAGTTTTAAGAATAGAAGACAATATTAGTAATTGATTAAAACCAGAACCGTGAGTTACAAAGAAATGGAACATCTGTACAATGAGGGATGCTATTTATGAAAGTAGCACAACTACTGCACTCTAATAACACGAAAATGATGAATTTTGAGACATCGTATGTGTCTGTTCTGCAACCCCATTATTCAGTAGCCAAAAAATACTTACTATTTGGATTATTCAATGGCCAGGAGAACAAATTATTACCAAATGTAACCAATGGTTCCTCTTTATCTAATTAAGTTTCGTACTTGCCAAAAAATCAAGTACTGTATGGCATATCAATCCAAGATTACAAATTAACAATCCATATGGCATCATCATTTATCCGATGTGGATTGATACATGTAGTTCCTTTTAGAGTTTTTTGAACATTCAGCATGGCATGTAGGAAGCACTGTGATTTGATGCTTTGGTTTTAGAATATAATAACTAACATATTTTATCAATACTAACAAAATGAAGTTTCTCACATATACCAATCAGAATTGATTCGTCATTGCATGGTAAATTAGGAGTTGGTAAGTTCATATGGCTTACATTTTCTTATGAGACATCACACACTATATGTGTTATACTTGGCCTTCAATGTGTGCTCGCATAAACCTTCCATAGAAGTGAGCTACATAGAAAGTCGGTATGATTTCGATTACAATACTCAATTTCTAAAAAGTAATGAAAGAATCAGTCCTAATACATAGATCAGGGCATGTATATTATTACGAGAAACCATAGATAACTATGTTGATTTGCCCAATTAAAGCGACATGCTTGATGCATAGCAGAATTCAGCTAGCTAGAAACCTACAAAGAGGCAAATCAATTCCATGCCTACAAAAGTAAAGAGTCAAGTTATACCTGCAATCTATGATCAAACTGAAATTGGAGGTAGCTAAAATTATTTATAGGTTCAAATTAAATAATATCTATACTATTAAAAAATTAGAACTGCAAAGGAAATATTATTGCATATTATTTGAAAGAAACCGACAAACTATAAATTTTGTGGTTGAAGTTGTAGGAAAATTAACTTTCTCCTGTACATAAAAACCTTACTACTTTTTCTCTTGATATATGCAGCGAGAATCTTGTTCCTTCAATGCAAAATGCATGAAAATTTCATATGAATGTCTTACATTACAAAATCATCGATATGGATTCTTTTTGGAATACAATAAAGGATTCATGTGTAACCAAAGCACCGCATACAACCTATAGTCAGAGAGCTTACTTTTAGCATGTGTGACAACTTGCTGGAATGATGGTGATTTGAACATATCAGTCCATGGGTCGTTGACTGAAGTGATCAAGGCGGTCTGAATACCATGGAGGAGGCAAGTTAGTTAGACACTATATATGTCGACAGAGCAGCACATATCCTAGCGAAAGAGGCTTGTGATAATAAGTTACGTAAAGAGTGGTTGCACATACCACCACAGCGTGTATCGGAGATGTTGTAGTAGTTGAACGGCATTAATAAGAACCACAAAGCCCTTCTAAAAAACAACTTACTTCTCGTCTAAGAAAACTGCACTATAACAATTTGTAAATTGTACAAGACATAGCCAAGAATCAAGATCGAGTTAGAGCTCTCTATTCAGATCCAGACCAAGAACAATAGAAAATTTAAGAGAGATAATAGTATGAGCTTCTTGGGTGGAGTCGGCATTGCGGACCGATGCGAAGGCCTCGACGGCAAAAGGGATCCCTCGTCTCATTGTCGTGTTAGCGAGGCAGGAGAAGAGCGTCCAAGTTGTGCGCCCGATTCAATCGTACACTAATCATACGTGCAAACATGTATGATTAAGATCGAGACTCACGTGAAGATATCACAACACAACTCTAAACATACATAAAAGTCATACAAGCTTCATATTACAAGCCGGGGCCTCAAGGGCTCGAATACATAAGCGCGATACACAAGCGAGTCAGTGAAAACAAGAATATCTGAGTACATACATAAGTTAAACAAGTTTTGCCTTAAGAAGGCTAGCACAAACATCAATGATCGAAGAGGCAAGGCCTCTGCTTGGGACCTCCTAACTACTCCGGCCGTCGGGGTCTCCACGTAGTAGTAGGCACCCTTGGGTAGTAGTAGTCGACGGGGTGGCATCGCTCATGGGATCCACCAACGGTTGTAACAACCGAAAAGAAGAAAGAAGGGGAAAGGGTAGCGAAGCAACCGTGAGTACTCATCCAAAGTACTCGCAAGCATCATATCTATACTAAGCATGCACTGATATCAAATGGAAGGGTTGTACCTGTGGACTATACTACAGAATGCCAGAATAGAAGAGGAAAAGCCTAGCCTATCGAAGACTAGCATCTTCAAGCATCTTGCAGCATTTAGAATAATATAGAATAGCATATTGTGATTAACAAGCATGTTATAGTATTAACGCCAAAGATCCTTCCTCGACTCCTGCGAGAAAGCAATCCGAGCCACATATCCATCACATATCTCAAGTATCCATTTTATAGTTGTAATAGATCAGATACAAGTCTAAACATCCGCTACCATGGACACGGCTATTTGAATATATAATCTACCGCAGGGTGCACCACATTTCCAAAGACGCTCGATTACTCGCCGACACAATTTCGGTCAATGCCCGCCCCTGACCCTACCGTGCTCAAGATAGAGGTCCCCACCGGCTACATCCTCGCAAGACCGAGGCCTTGGGCCCATCGCCTGTCAGACTCGGTTCATTGCGCAGGTGAATACCATCGCCACCTCGGATGGTCGACACGATCCGACTGCGCCGCAATGCCGAATCGACGCTCCGACAAAGCTTCGCTAATACTACGACGCCGAGTGCCCATAATCGTTCTCGCGGGTGGTTAGTGCATATAGGCGCATAACTCGTAACAAATGCCCAAACCTGTTAGTGCATTATTAAAAGAAGTGACGATCCGAGACAAGTCAGAGCTACCACCCTCCCGGTGATACCGCTAAAGCACCACGCAATCGTAACATCTCGTGGGTGCTCTCCGCCGCCGACTTTCACAAGTATCTCTCACGGTGCTCACCGTCCCGCCCGACATTAACAAAGGTCCAAGTAAAGTCAAGGTAACCGTGTGTCGAAACATCATGGGGAAAACCCGAGGAATCACCTCGATGGATTCCACTCGATGTAATCATCAAGGTGAACATAGGAGGAATCACCCCGAGGTTCACACTTGAGGGGTTGCATGACAAAGTCGCCATCGGAGTGGTGGACGGAGGAATCACCTCGATGCACACGACCGATCAGCTACACTTCAGAGTTACCAACAGAGTGTGTTACGAGGTATCACCCTCAGACTCGATAGTAGACCCACAGAGTCGCACAACCTAAAGGGGCGAGAAGATGTGTCGGCTCGTCATTGATCACGCTGATCGAGTCATCGTCATCAAGCAGGCAACTGGGACAAAGTGAGGGTCACTAATGGGTCACTAGCCAACCTATACTAAGCGCTTTGGGACAAGCAAGTAAGTGATGACCCACAAGTATAGGGGATCTATCATAGTCCTTTCGATAAGTAAGAGTGTCGAACCCAACGAGGAGCGTATGAAATGATAAGCGTTTTCAAGAAGGTATTCTCACAAGTATCAAATAAGTGGTAACATATAGTTTTGTGATAGGATAAATTGTAACGGTAGCAAGTAACAAAAGTAAATAAAGTGCAGCAAGGTGGCCCAATCCTTTTGTAGCAAAGGACAAGCCCGACAAACTCTTATAATAGGAAGAGCGCTCCCGAGGACACATGGGAATATCGCAAGCTTAGTTTTCATCAAGCTCATATGATTCGCGTTCGTACTTTGATAATTTGATATGTGGGTGGACCGGTGCTTGGGTACTGCCCTTACTTGGACAAGCATCCCACTTATGATTAACCTCTATTGCAAGCATCCGCAACTACAACAAAAGTATTAAGGTAAACCTAACCATAGCATGAAACATATGGATCCAAATCAGCCCTTTAAGCAACGATAAACTAGGGTTTAAGCTTCACACTCTAGCAACCCATCATCTACTTATTACTTCCCAATGCCTTCCTCTAGGCCCAATAATGGTGAAGTGTTATGTAGTCAACGCTCACATAACACCACTAGAGGTTAGACAACATACATCTTATCAAAATATCAAACGAATACCAAATTCACATGACTACTAATAGCAAGACTTCTCCTTGTCCTCGTGAACAAACGTAACTACTCACAAAGCATATTCATGTTCATAATCATAGGGGTAATAATGTGCATAAAGGATCTGAACATATGATCTTCCACCAAATAAACCAACTAGCATCAACTACAAGGAGTAATCAACACTACTAGCAACATACTAGCACCAATCCCGGACTTGGAGACAAGAATTGGATACAAGAGATGAACTAGGGTTTGGAGATGAGATGGTGCTGATGAAGATGTTGATGGAGATTGCCTCTCCCGATGAGAGGAGCGCTGGTGATGACGATGGTGATGATTTCCTCCCGAGGGAAGTGTCCCCAGAATCAGCCTCACGAGCCCTAGATTGGTTCCGCAAGGTTCCGCCTCATGGCGGTGAGTCTCATCCCGAAAGGTTCTCGCTATTTTTTCATCGAAATACTTCATATGGGAGAAGATGGACGCCGAGAGCCACCGGGGCCCATGAGGTAGGGCGCAGGTGGGGCCCCACCCTCGTGAGCGGTGTGGCCCCGCCTTCATCTTTGGCACGATTTTTCTTTATTTATTTTAAGGTATTCGTGGAGTTTCAGGACTTTTGGAGTTGCAGTAATAGTCCTTCAATATTTGCTTCTTTTCCAAGATTCCAATTCCAAGATTCTCCTCTTCATGTAAACCTTGTAAAATAAAAGAGAATAGCCATAAGTATTGTGACATAACGTGAAATAACAGCCCATAATGCAATAAATATTGACATAAAAGCATGATGCAAAATGGATGTATCAACTCCCCAAGCTTAGACCTTGCTTGTCCTCGCTAAAAGCCGATAACAGAAATATGTCCTCATGTTTAGAGGTAGAGGCATCGATAATAATAAAATACGGACATGAAGGCATCATGATTATTTCATAACAAAGAACATATAAAGATTTTGACATATGATTACTCATGTTCAAGTGATGATCTTCTCACAAAGCCAAAGTATGAATCGAAACCTTATTGAGCACCAACAAATTATACCCTCACCATTGAAGCAATTGCAATTTATCATAATATCGAAAGAGTCTATGTTAGAGCTTAAAAGCAAGTCCACATACTCAACTATCACTTAGTCCTTCATAATTGCTA
>JAHHZJ010009196.1:0-14434 GCA_021437245.1 Aegilops speltoides
ATTGTATTGATAGGAAACTTCGGATACATGTGTGGATACATAGACAACACCATGTCCCTAGTAAGCCTCTAGTTGACTAGCTCATTGATCAATAGATGGTTACGGTTTCCCGACCATGGACATTGGATGTAGTTGATAAGGGGATCACATCATTAGGAGAATGATGGATGGACAAGACAAATCCTAAGCCTAGCACAAAGATCGTGTAGTTAGTATGCTAAAGCTTTTCTAATGTCAATATCTTTTCTTTAGACCATGAGTTGTGCAACTCCGGATACCGTGGGATGCTTTGGGTGTACCGGTCATAACATAAGCTGGGTGGCTATAAAGGTGCACTACGGTATCTCCAAAGTGTCTTTGGGTGGGACGAATCGAGGCGGGATTTGTCACTCCGTGTGGCGGAGAGGTATCTGGGCCCTTTCGGTAGGAAATCATCATAATGTGCACAATGTGATCAAAGAGGTGATCGGCGGGATGATGTGTTCTGAGCAGTAAAGAGACTTGCGAGAGATTGAACAAGGTATCGGTATACGGCGATCGAATCTCGGGCAAAACAATACCGTTAGACAAAGGGTTGTATCACGGGATTGATTGAGTCCTTGACATCGTGGTTCATCCGCGAGATCATCATGGAACATGTAGGCCAACATGGGTATCAGATCCCTTTGGTTATTGGGAACGTCTCGGTCATGTCTACATGTCTCCCGAACCCGTAGGGTCTACACATAGGTTCGATGGGCTAGGGTTATAAAGGAAGTTTGTATGTGGTTATCGAATGTTGTTGGTCCGGATGAGATCCCGGACGGTCATGAGGGTTGGAATTCAGGGGTAAATATTTATATTGAAGTCCTATTTTGGCCAGGAAAATGTTTGGGATTTTTGGTATTATGCAAGGAAGGTTCTAGAAGGTTCGGAATGGGGCCCCGCATGGGGGGACCCACATGAGCGTGGTAGTGGGGCAAGGCCCCACCCCTGGTCAAGCGCAAAGATCCCCCCTTAGAAGGAATAAGATCATATCCAGAAGGAATAAGATGAATCCCTAAAAAGGGGATAACAATCGGTGGGGAAGGAAATGATGGGATTTCTTTCCTCCCACCTTTGCCAATGCCCCAATGGACTTGGAGGGCAAAACCAGCCCCCTCCACCCTATATATAGTGGGGGGCACATGGGCCACGCTTCCCTTGGCGCAGCCCTCCCCTCTCCAAGTACTCCTCCTCCCGCGGTGCTTGGTGAAGCCTCGGGGTTGCCACGCTCCTCCACCACCCCCCTTGTTTTGCTGCTGGGATGGAGTCTTCCTCAACCTCTCCTCTCCCTTGCTGGATCAAGGCATGGGGCGTCAGGGCTGGCGTGTGTTGAGCGGAGGTGTCGTCCGTTCGGCACTAGGATCTCCGGTGATTTGGATCACGGCAATCGAATCCTTCAACCCCGTTCTCTTGAGGCGCTTAAGCAAGATCTACAAGGGTATGTAGATGCACTCTCCTTCCCCGTTGCTGGTTTCTCCATAGATAGATCTTTGGTGACACGTGGGAAAATTTTGAATTTCTTCGTTCCCCCATGATGGCATCATGAGCTAGGTCTATCCGTAGATTCTTTGCAGTAGAACACAAAAGTAGTTGTGGGCGTTGATTTTGTTCAATATGCTTACTAGTCCAATCTTGTTTGGGGGTATTGGGGATGAAGTGGCCCAGACCGACCTTACGTACTCTTCGTGAGATAGGTTCCACCGATTGACATGCACTTGGTGCATAAGGTGGCTAGCGGGTGCAGTCTCTCCCACTTTTCGGAACGGATTCGATGAAAAGGTCCTTATGAAGGGTAAATAGCAATTGACATATCACGTTGTGGTTTTGCGTGGTAAGAAATGTTCTTGCTAGAAACCCATAGCAGCCCGTAAAACATGAAACAACAATTAGAGGACGTCTAACTTGTTTTTGCGGGGTATGCTATGTGATGTGATATGGCCAAGAAGAATGTGATGAATGATATGTGATGTATGAGATTGATCATGTTCTTTAATAGGAATCACGACTTGCATGTCGATGAGTATGACAACCGCGAGGAGCCATAGGGTTGTCTTAATTTATTGTATGACATGCGTGTCATTGAACAATGCCATGTAATTACTTTACTTTATTGCTAAGGTAGCCATAGTAGAAAGTAATAAGTTGGCGAGACAACTTCATGGAACCCGATGATGGAGATCATGATGATGGAGATCATGGTGTCATGCGGTGGATGATGATCATGGAGCCCGAAGATGGAGATCAAAGGAGCAAAATGATATTGGCCATATCATGTCACTTTTTGATTGCATGTGATGTTTATCATGTTTATGCATCTTGTTTACTTAGAACGGCGGTAGTAAATAAGATGATCCTTACAACAATTTCAAAAGTGTTCTCCCTAACTTGCCTTGGCTAAAGTTAAATGCGTTTGGCACCATGTGATGATTGGGTGTGATAGATCCTTACGTTCACATACGGGGTGTAAAACATTTTACACACAAAACACTTAGGGTTAACTTGGCGGCCTAGCATGTACAGACATGGCCTTGAAACACGGAGACCGAAAGGTCGAGCATGGTCTATAGTAGATCGATCAACATGAAGATGTTCACCGATGATGACTAGTCCGTCTCCGTGATGATCGGACCGGGCCTGGTTGACTTCGGATCATGTAATCACTTAGATGACTAGAGGATGTCTATCGGGTGGGAGTTCATAAGATGAACTTTATTATCGAACATAGTCAAAAGATCTTTACAAATTATTAAATTGGCTGGCGCTTTAGTTCCATTGTTTAGATATGTTCCTAGAAAAATATAGTTAAAAAGTTGATAATGGCGATTATGCGGACAGAAAAACTTATCCTTATTGCACCGATTGTGCTGAATCCCAAGCGTCGTTTGTGGATGTTCGAACATCGGACATACCGTTTTGATAACTCGTGATAGTTTAGTTAAGCGGTTTAGAGTTGAGGCACCAAAAGATGGTTTGAGACATCACGGAACATATGAGATGTTTGAGGGCTGAAATTGGGATTTCGGGCTCGTGCCCCGTCAAGAGGTATAAGACCTCCGACGATTTTCTTAGCCGCAAACTAAGGGAGAAAAGCTCAATCGTTGAGCTTGTTTTCAGATTTCGAGTGCAACAATCACTTGAATCGGTGGGGTTGATCTTCCGGATGAGAATAGTGATGTTTCCCAGTCATTGCCACCAAGCTACTAAGTTCGTGATGAACTATAACATATCGGGGATAGATATGATGATCCTTGAGGTATTCCGGATGTTTGACACCACAAAGTAGAAATCAAGGGAGCATCAATTGTTGATGGTTGGTGAAACCACTAGTTTCAAGAAAGGCAAGGGCAAGAAGGATACTTCATGAAATGGCAAATCAGATCTTTGCTCTAGTGAAGAAACCCAAGGTTGAACCCAAACCGAGACTAAGTGTTACGTAATAAGGAACAACCCGGAGCGAATTACCCTAGATACTTGGTAGATGAGGGCTAGCAAGGTTGAGAATATATTGGATATACATTATGTTAATTGTACTTTACTAGTACTCCTAGTAGCACCAGGTATTAAATCTGGTTGGTTTGCTAAGTGTTAGTAACTCAAAATAAAAGGCCCACGGAATAAGCGGAGACTAGCTAAAGGTGGTGGCGATATGTGTTGGAAGTGTTTCCAAGTTTGATGTGATCAAATATCGCCGCTCCCTCTACCATCAAGATTAGTATTAAACCTGAATAATTGTTATTTGGTGTTTTCGTTGAGCATAGACATGATTGGATTATGTCTATACTTGTCTGATTATTCATTTAAGGAGAATAATGGTTACTCTGTTTATTTGAATAATACCTTCAATGGTCTTGCACCTAAAAAATGGTTTATTGAATCTCGATCGTAGTGATACACATTTTCATGCCAAAAGATATAAGATAATTACCACTTACGGGCCTTGCCATGTAAGTCATATTGGTTAAAGCATGAAGAAGCTCCATGTTGATGGATCTTTGGACTCACTCATTTTGAAAAGTTTGAACATAGAACCATGTCTATTGGTATTTGGAAGAAACTCCATGCGGATGGATCGTTTGGACTCACTTGATTTTGAATCACTTGAGATATGCAAATCATACCACATGGGCAAGATGGTGAAAATCCTCATTTTCATTAAGATGGAACAAGATAGCAACTTGTTGGAAGTAACACATTTTGATGTGTGGGTCCAATGAGTCTTTGAGGCATCTGATGAATATCGTTATGTTCCTTACTTCACGGATGATTGAGTAATGTTGAGTATTTTACTTGATGAAACACAAGTCTGAATTATTGAATGGTTCAAGTAATTTAAGTGAAGTTGAAGATCATTGTGACAAGAGGATAAAATGTCTATGATATGATCATAGAGATGAGTATCTGATTTGAACTTTGTACATAATTAAGACATTGTGAAATTGTTTCACAATTAAACCTTTGGAACACCATAGTGTGATGGTGTGTCCGAACATCATAGTTGCACCCTATTGGATTGGTGCATACCATGATGTTTCTTATCGAAACTATCGTTTATGGGTTGGCTTAGAGACAACCACATTCACTTTAAATAGGGCACCCGTAATTCGTTGAGGGACACCGTTTGAACTATGGTTTGAGAAACCTAAGTTGTCGTTTCTTAAAAGTTTGGGGCTGCGATGCTTAGGTGAAAAAGTTTGGTTGATAAGCTTAACCCAAAGCGGATAAAATGCATCTTCATAGGACACCCAAAACAGTTGGGTATACCTCCTAATTCAGATCCGAAAGCAATAGGGATTGTTTCTTGAATGGGTCCTTTCTCGAGGAAAAGTTTGTCTGGAAAAGTTGAGTGGGAGGATGGTGGAGACTTGATATGGTTATTGAACCGTCACTACAACTAGTGTGTGCGAGGCCGAATTGTTCTTGGCACCTACACCAATTAAGTAAAGCTTATGATAGTGATCATGAAACTTGGATCAAGTCACTACCGTACCTCGTGGGGTGACAAGGATGCATACTACTTTAGAGGATACGGTAATCCTGTCTTGAAGGTCATGTTGCTAGACAACAATGAACCTCGAGCTATGGAGAAGCAATGGTGGGCCCAAATTGACAAATGGTTAGAAGCCATGAATCCGAATAGGATCCATGTATCAACAAAGCATGGACTTTGGTGGACTTGCCCGATGATCGGCAAGCCATTGAATAAATGGATTTTAAGAAGAAGGCCGGGCGTGGGAATTGATGTCACGTCATGAAACTCGACTTGTGGTGAAAGTTTTTCCACAAGTTCAAGAGTTGACTAAGATTTTCCTCATCCTATGGTTTCCTTTAAGTGGTCAAAAATTTACAAGGTGATTTATGGAAATCCCCGGATGGATTCAGGTTTCCTTGGGAAGGAAAGGGATGTGTTTCTCGAATTTTGGAAAGGTGTAAAAGGTTAGGCGCCAAAGGGTTCCTTTGGACTTTAACATTCCGAGTTGGAATTCGCCGAAGGGATCAAATTTTGGGCAACCAAATTTTGGAAATTGTTTCCAAAGGGAAGGGTGGGAGCCTTTAAATTTGATGAGAAGTTTTGCAATTGTTACAAATTGAGAAATTCCAAAGATATTGGGAGAAATTTTTAATAAAACCTTTCTCTTAACAAGCAAAACAAATGATCAAAAACCCGGAACTTTCAAATTGAGCTTAACCTTGAATGATTTGAAGGTGTTTAAATGGACAGGAAAATTCTTTAAGATGTTGGTAATGGGATTGTGAACGGCGAAAGGGAAAAACAAATGGCCCATGTTTAATTAGTTTATTATCTGTGCGTTGGGAGGTTGTTGGAAATATGGCCAAGAGGGCAAAATAAAATTGGTTATTAATTATAAATTTCCTTGAGAATAAACGTTTTATTATAGGTAATAAAGATTGGGTAAAAGGGTTACGTTGGATCAAGCAACACCTTCCCGAAGCCTCTAGTTGCAAACCGGATCAATAGTGGACGGTTTAAAGCCCAATGGACTTGGGGAATTTCTTGATAGGGGATTTCAATCATTAGGAGAATGTTGGAATTGGACAAAATCCTAAGCCTACAAACCCCGGAGAATCTTGAGTTTTAAGTATTTAAACTTTTTAATGCAAGTAAATCTTTTTTGGCCATGGGATTGTGAACTGGATGTTAAATCCTTTGGGTGTAACCAAATTGCCTGGCAAGTAAGCGGGTTGGAAAATGCCTAAGGTAAATTGAAATTAATTTTTGTTAGAAATCGAATTGGGATTTGTATTGTGGCGGAGATACTTGGGATATAGGAAACACCATTCCATAATTGGACAATGTTGATCAAAGAGGTTGGTTTCCGCCGGGAATTGGATGTGTTTAGCGGGTAAAAGGAGAATTGGGGAAAGAAATTAACCAGGGAAATCGGTATTTCGTATCAAATTTCTTGGGCAAGTACTTTCCTTAGACCAAATGAATTGTAACTGGGATTACCTTGGAATCTTTGGGTTACCAAATGGTCTCGTAACTGGGGGCCAAAAGGGATCGGATTCCGGCTGTTGGGTTTTGACGGGAAACGGGCCCAATTGTCCTCCATGGGTTCTCGGCCCCGTGGGCTCACATAATTGTGGCCAAGGGTTATAAAGGGTTTGGGTATGTGTTCGGAAGTTGTTGGAAGCGGATTGAAAGGATCCCGGACGCAAGGAGTTCGGGAATTCCGGGAAAAGGGAATTTATATTATTGAAGTCCTTAATTTTTTGGACTCGGGGGAAAAATGGGTTTGGATTTTTGGAAATTGCGGAAAGGTTCTAGAAGGTTCCAAGTGGGGCCCACCATGGGGACCCAATGGAAGTTTGGTAGTGGGGCAAGGTTAGTCCGGAAGATCCCCCTTAGAAGGAATTGGAATAATCCGGAAGGAAAAAATGAAGTCCTAAAGGGGAAAAATTTGGGATTTGGGGAAGGGAAATTTGGGTTTCTTTCCTCCATTTAAACCCCAATGGAACTTGGAGGGGCAAGGAACCCCAGCCCCCCAAACCCCTAAAATAATTATAGGGGAGGTCAAAAAGGGGTAACCTTTTGGGAAGGTTAATTTCTTTCCTCCCCCTTTCAACCCCTGGCGGAGGGCCAAGTCCCCCCCCACCCCACTGCCCTTGGGTTGGGTTTTTGCTTGGGCCTGCTTGGGATGAAGGGGGGTCTTCCTCAACCCTCCTCTCTCCTTGCTGGATCAAGGCATGGGAGGCGTCCGGGTTATGCGTGTGTTGAACAGGGAGGTGCCGTCCGTTCGGCACTAGGATCTCCATTGATTTGGATCCGGCAATCCGAATCCTTCAACCCGTTCTCTTGAGCGCCCAGCGATCTACAAGGGTATGTAGATGCCTCTCCTTCCCTCGTTGATGGTTTGTCCATAGATAGATCTTGGTGACCGTGGGAAAATTTTGAATTTCGCCCCGTTCCCCAACACTTTTTCTTATGTGTTGTGCCGTGCTAGTGATGGGCATGTTTATGCTAAATTTGTTGGTTCTCCTTTTATTTTTGGGGAAGCGTGGTAATTTCAAAAATTCCTCCACACCCAAGATCATGGTGATGGATAGCCAAGGAGAGTATTGTCCATTCCCCTCGTGGGCCCGGCGGGCGTTCTTTCGGATTGATTGGTTATCGTCTTCCCGATCCAAACCATTCCAGAAACCCGAGCGTCCGGCACCTCCGGGTTCAGCACATGTTCAGCTCGATGGCGTCCCTCGAACTCCGATCCAAGAGCTTTGAGGGAGTTCCGTTGGGGAGCGTAGTAATTTCAAAAAAATTCCTCGCCCAAGATCATGGTGATGAATAGCGGAGGAGAGTGTTGTCCCGTACCCTCGTGGGCCGTGGCAGGCGTTATGACAACGCGGTTGTTGAGTAGTCTCGTCTTACGATCCGACCGATCTAAGCACGAACGTCGGCACCTCCGAGTTCTGCACGTTCAGCTCGATGGCGATCTCCGACCTCCGATCCGGTGAGCTCAGAATGAGTTAAAGTCGGCCTGAGGCGTGGTGGCGATGATGATGTTTCGGGCGGGGCCGCCTAAACTCCTGACGATATGAAGGGAGTGGAATATGGTGGAAGGGGCACCGCGGCTAAAGGCGATCCGTAGATCAACTTGTGTTCATGGGGTGCCCCCTTCCCCGTATATAAGGAGGGAGGGGGAGGAGGGCGGCCCTCTACTATGGGGCGCCATGGGAGTCCCTCCCCGGGGAGTGGATTCCCCCTTTCCTAATCAACTAGGGTCCTTCCATGTATTAGGAGTAGGAGACAAGGAAGGGGGGAAGAAGGAAGGAAGGAGGGGTGGGCCCCCCCTAATCAATTCGGACTAGGCCGGAAAGGGCCCTGCCCTAAAAGTCCCTCTCTCTTTCCCGAAGGCCCAATGGGCCCAATACTTCTCCCGGCAATTCCGTAACCTCGTACTCGAAAAATACCAATCCTGGAACCTTTCGAACTCGAATATAGTCGTCCAATATATCGATCTTTACGTCTCGACCATTTGAGACTCCCGTCATTCCCCGATCTCATCCGGGACTCGAACTCCTTGGTACATCAAAACTCATAAACTCATAATATAAGCATTTGAAACCTTAAGCGTCCGGACCCTACAGGTTCGAGAACTATGTAGTGACCTAAACCATTCTCGGTCATTAACCAATAGCGGGACCTGGATGCCCATATTGGTTCCTACATATTCTCGAAGATCTTTATCGGTCAAACCGCATAACAACATCGTTGTTCCCTTTGTCATCGGTATGTTACTTGCGAGATTGATCGTCGGTATCAATACCTAGTTCAATCTTCACCGGAAATCTCTTTACTCGATACAATGCATCATCCGTAACCAACTCATTGGTCATTGCTTGCAAGGCTTATAATGATGTGCATTACAGAAGGCCGAAATACCTCTCCGACAATCGGATGACAAAACCTAATCTAAAATCAACCCAACATGTACCTTGGAGACACTGTAACCCTTTATAATCACCCGATTACGTTGTGACGTTTGGTAGCCACAAAGTGTTCCTCCGATAAGCGGGGTTGCATAATCTCATAGTTTAGGAACATGTATAAGTCATGAAGAAAGCAATAGCAACATACTAAGCGATCAAGTGCTAAGCTAACGGAATGGGTCAAGTCAATCACATCATTCTCCTAATGATGTGATCCCGTTAATCAAATGACAACTCTTTTGTCCATGGCTGGAAACATAACCATCTGATAAGCAGCTAGTCAAGAGAGGCATACTAGTGACACTATGTTTGTCTATGTATTCACACATGTATTATGTTTCGGTTAATACAATTCAATGAATAATAAACATTTATCATGAAATAAGGAAATAAATAAAACTTTATTATTGCCTCTAGGGCATATTTCCGATCTCCCACTTGCACTGATAATAATCTAGTTCACATCGTGTGATTTAAACCAATATTCATATCGTATATGATTAACACCCATAGTTCACATCATCATGTACCAACATCCAAAGGGTTTACTAGGTAATAATCTAGTTCACATTATGTGATTAACACCCAAAGTACTAAGGTGTGATCATGTTTTGCTCGTGAAAGCTTTAGTCAGGGTCTATCACATTGAGCCGTATGTATTTTAAATATTTTATGTCACAATGCTCGCGGGCTACTCTTAAAATTGCTCCCACTTTCAATATGTATCCGGTTGAGACTTAGAGTCATCGGATCGGTGTAAAAGTTTTGCGATGTAACTTTTACAACAAACTCTTTATCACCTCCATAATCGAAACATCTCCTTAGTCCTTACTAAGGATATTCTTGACCAATGTCATGATCTACTCCTAGATCACTATTGTATCCTTGCCAAATTGGCAAGGTATACAATAGGTTTGGTTACATAGCATACTTTATAGAACCTATGGTGGGCATAGGGAATGACTTTCATTCTCTTTCTATTTTTTCTTTGGTGGGATTTGAGTCTTACTCAATTTCATACCTTTAAACAGGCAAGAACTCTTTCTTTTTTCCATTTTGTACTTCAAAATCTTGTCAATATGTACTCATTGAAAATCTTATCAAGCGTCTTGATCTATCTCAATAGATCTTGATGCTCAATATTATAACTTTTAGGTTTTCTTGAAAAACTCTTTTCAAATCCTTTATGCTTTGCAGAATAATTCTACATTATTTCCGATCAACAATATGTCATTCCATATACTTATAAATGTTGTAGTGCTCCCTCACTTTCTTGTAAATCTGGGCTTCACCAAACCAATAAAATATCTTTGATCAACTTATCCGTATATTCAACTGAGATGCTTGCCAGTCCATAGATGGATCATTGGACTTGCCATTTTGTTAGCACCTTTAGGATTGACAAAACCTTCGGTTGATCATATACAACTCTTCTTTAATAAATTTAAGGAATGAGTTTTGACATCCATTTGAAATTTCATAAAATGTGGCAATTCTAACAATTAGACAGACTTAAGCATCGTCGGTGAAAAATTCATTGTATTCAACACCTTGAACTTGTCAAAACCTTTTTAAACAAGTCTAGCTTTGTGATAGTAACACTACTATCAACGTCCGTCTTCCTCTTGAAGATCCATTTATTCTTAATGCTTGGATCATGAAAGTCAATCAAAGTCCCTTTGTTCTCATACATGGATCATATCTCGATTTCATGGCCTCAAGCCATTTTGGAATTGGGCTCATCATTTCCTCATATTTGGTTCATCATGGTCTAGTAACATGACTTCAGAACATGATTACGACCACTCAGTGCGGATCTTACTCTGGAAGACCTAGAGGTTTGGTAAACATCAAGTTTATGTCATCATCATTAACTTCCTCACTAATTGGTGTAGGAATCCTTTGGAACTGATTTCTGATGAACTACTTTCCAATAAGGGAAAGGTAAATTACCTCATCAAGTTCTACTTTCCTCCCTCACTTCTTTGGAAAACTCCTTCTCTAGAAAGGATCCATTTTAACCGAATATCTTGCCTTGGATCTTGATAGAAGGTGTACCCAAATTTCCTTTGGGTATTCTATGAAGGGCACTTCCGATTTGGGTTGAGCTTAGGATGAAACTTTTCCATAAGCATTGCAGCCCCAAATTTAAGCAACAACTTGGTTTCTTGCTAAACCATAGTTCATAGGTGTCGTCTCAGGGTTTAGATGGTGCCCTATTAGCGTGAATGCAGGTTCTCAATGCATAACCCCAAAACAATATTGGTAAATTAGTAAGAGACATCATAGATCGCACCATATCAAATAAAGTCTGATTCTGACGTTCGGACACACCATAACGTTGTGGTGTTCGGTGGGGGCGTGAAACTATTCCACATTGTTTTAATTGAAGACCAAACTCTAACTCAAATATTCCTCTCCACGATCGGATCGCGAAACTTTATTTTCTTTTACGATGATTTTCCACTTCACTCTGAAATTCTTTGAACCTTTCAACATTGGACTTATGTTTCATCAAGTAGATATACCCATATCTCCAAATCATCTATGAAGGTCGGAAAATACGATACTTGCCCGAGCCTTCATACTCATTGGTCGCATACATCGGTATTATTATTTCCAATAAGTCGATGCTCGTTCCATTGTTCGAAAACGGAGTTTTAGTCATCTTGCCCAAAAGCCGGTTTTAAAGATCAAATGATTCATAACCAAGTGATTCGAAAATCCATTTTATGGAGTTTCTTCATCTTTACACCGATATGAAAGGCGGTGAAAAAGTTGCACTATCATTATTAACTTTGCTCTTTTGGCATCAATATTATGAATATGTATCACTATGATCGAGATCCAACAAACTATTTTCATTGGGTGTATGACCATTGAAGGTTTTATTCATTAAGCGAACAACAATTATTCTGATTTTAAATGAATAACGTATTGCAATAAACATGATCAAATCATATTCATGCTCGCGCAAACACCAAATAACATTTATTTAGGTTTCACTAATCCCAAAGTATAGGGGGTGCGATGATGATCATATCAATCTTGGAACTATTTCCAACACCTCCTTCCCTTTAACTAGTCTCTTTTACCAACTCCGTTTGAGTTACTAATCTTAGCCGAACAAGTATCAAATACTCGGGGCTACTATAAACACTAGTAAGGCACACATCAATAACCTATATATCAAATAACCCTTGTTCACTTTGCCATCCTTCTTACCACCAAATATTGGGGCATTTCGTTCGGTGACCATTTCCTGCGATTTAAGCATTTCGGTTTTAGGCTTTGGTCAGCTTTGGTCTTCTTCCGGGGTGACAACTTGCTTTCATTCTCTTGAAGTTCCTTTCTTTCCTTTGCCCTTTTCTTGAAATAGTGGTCTTGTTAACCATCAACACTTGATGCTCTTTCTTGATTTCTACCTTCGTTGATTTCACATCACGAAGGCTTGGAATCGTTTTGTCATCCTTGCATACTATAGTTCATCCAGTTCTAGTAACAGTGATGGTGACTAAAATTCTCAATCACTATCTTATCGGAAGATTAACTCCACTTGATTCAAGCGATTGAAGTACCCAACAATCGAGCAATGCTCACTAGTTGGCGATTCTCCTCCATCTTTTAGCTATAGAACTTGTTGGAACTTTATCTCTCAACTCGGGTATTTGCTTGAAATATTAACTTCAACTCTGGAACATCTTATATGGTCCATGCGTTCAAACGTCTTTGAAGTCGATTCTAAGCCGTTAAGCATGGTGCACTAAACTATCAAGTAGTCATCATATTGAGCTAAAAGCGTTCATAACGTGCATCGCTCTCATAGGTTTGTCACCTAGCGGTGCATCAAGGACATAATTCTTCTGCGCAATGAGGATAAACCTCGGAATCACGGATCCAATCCGCATCATTGCTACTAACATTTTTCAACACTTTTCTCTAGGAACATATCAAAATAAACATATAAACAACAACGAGCTATTGATCTACAACATTTTGCAAAATACTACGGGACTAAGTTCAGATAAATTTAAGTTCAATTAATCATATTACTTAGAACTCCCCAGGCAGACATCTCTCTAGTCATCTAAGTGATCACGGATCCAAATCAACTAAACCATAACCGATATCACGTGAGATGGAGTAGTTTTCAATGGTGAACATCATTATGTTGATCATATCTACTATATGATTCACGCTCGACCTTTCGGTCTCCGTGTTCGAGGCCATATCGCATATGCTAGGCTCGTCAAGTTTAACTTTAGTATTCCGTGTGCAAAAGGCTTGCACCCGTTGTAGATGACGTAGAGCTTATCACACCCGATCATCACGTGGTGTGCGGGCCGAGAACTTTGGCAATGGTGCATACTCGGGAGAACACTTCTTGATAATTTTAGTGGAGATCATCTTAAAATCTACCGTCAATCAAAGCAAGAATAAGATGTATAAAAGATAAACATCATATGCAATCAAAATATGTGAATATGGCCATGATCATCTTGCCTGATCTCCATCTCAAAATCTTGTCAGATCTTTATTCCGGCATGACACCATGATCTTCATCATCTTGATCTATATCAGTTGTCACATGGTTCTAACTATTTGCTCTTGCAACTATTGCTATCGCATAGCGATAAAGTAAAGCAATTATTTGGCACTTGCATCTTATGCATCAAAGGACAACCATAGGGCTTACCGATTGCCGATAACTTCAACAAAACATGATCATCTCATACAACCTTATATTCATCACGTCTTGACCATATCACATCACAACATGCCTGCAAAAACAAGTTAGGCGTCCTCTACTTTGTTGTTGCAAATTTTATGGCTGCTACGGGCTTAGCAAAACCGTTCTTACCTCCATCAAAACCAGCGATAGTTTGTCAAATAGACTCTTTAACCTTCTCAAGGAGGGCGTAGCCCCTTTTCAGTTCAACTAAAGTTGGGAAGCAGACACCGCTAGTCACTTTGTGCAAAGCCGCGGTAAAACCATCTCGCGTAAGCGTCTGGCGTAATGTCGGTCGGGCGCTTCATCCAACAATACCGCTGAACCAAAAGTATGACATCTTTGGTGGCGTATGACTTATATCATCACAACTCACTTGTGTTCTACTCGTGCATATAACATCGCGCCAAAAACCTCTCGGATGCCCTTTGTTGGGGGCGTTAATTTCAAAAAATTCCCACCCGCAAGATCATGGTGATTATAAGCGAGAGGGGTTGTCCACCCTCGTGGCCGTGGCGGGCGTTATGACAGCGGTTGATTCGTCTTCCGATCCGACCGATCAACCGAGCGTCGGCACCTCCAGTTCGCACCCGTTCCTCGATGGATCTCGGCCTCCGATCCGGGAGCTCCGGAGATGAGTTCCGTCGGCCCAGCGTGGTGATGATGATGTTTTTACGGAGGGCTTCGCCTAAACTCCGACGAATGACCGGGTGGAATATGGTGGAAGGGGCCACC